>JAUZNK010011904.1:0-23410 GCA_035046665.1 Euphysa ruthae
GTTTTATTTTTGGCTAACCATTGAAAACAAATAATATCAATCTGTTATTACACGTGTTTGAAAAAGAAAACAAACACACATTTATTTCATTAATAAATACCTTTCAACCCCTTAACAGCAACTGTAGACTTGCCAATATGACCACATATATCTACAGCAGTAGCTTGATGAACAATAGCAAAGTTCCCCTCCCCAAGCTTCTCTTTTATTGTCAAATGTGAGTACGGGTATTCATAACCTAACATAATTTAATTAAATATTACCTTTTATAAAGTTTTCATAGCATATCAATTTTGGAAAACAAATTTATCCCACAGCTGATAAACTCAGATTATATATACCTTCTATGAAAAAGCAAACCAATTAAAATCAAACATTTTTAAAGGTGTAACAAATATATTTATAATATATACATAATATATATTTACAAGTATATATGTACAAGTATATATACAAGTATGTATGTGCATATATACTACAAGCCTAAGCAGCTTCTTATCAGTGTTAACTAAATATAAAAACACAAAACAAATACTATAGCGTCCATACCAATGAAAAGTTTTATTGCAATTCATCAAAAGAAAAAAACAAAGAACCCTTACACACTTCCATGTTATAAAGCTTAATCTTCAATTAAGGTTAAAATAAAATCGTGTGGCAAATTACTGAACAAAGCATTTCTAACAGGTGAAGTAAAATAATTGACTGAATGAGACATTATGTTAATTTTAAAGATAAGGTCATTAAAAGTTTTTCAGACGATTGAGAGATTTTTGGATCAAATTCTAATCAATTTTGAACCCAGGGAAGTATAATAAGTAAAATTATACATTATTTATTTTTAATTAAAAAATAAAAATATAACACATTTCAAAACTGATCTTTAAACAATATATCATAAATACACCGAAAAGATCCTTAACCTTGAATAAATTGCAAAGTTTGGTTTTAAAAGCTTAATTGGTAGTTTGAACCTTCTTCTAAAACATAATCAAAATTCCCTAAAATTTGAGTACGGAAAAAGAGACTTTATTACGAGTTTACAATGACATATCAAATCAACACACTGTTGAAAAAATCCTTAAATTTCCTGCAAGTGAATTTAAATATTTTATAATAATACGCTTTAAAGGATTTATGAATAATTACCAGGGAAATATAATTTATTGTACTGAAAATTAGTTGTTATATTGGCAATAAGGTTCGCTTGTTCTATTCACAAAGTGTGTTTTTTTTTCAAAAGAGTCAATATTCCTTGCATAGAGGAATTTGATATGTTGTATAAATAATGTTTTATGGAGGAAGACTGCATTATTTGTGAAGAAGATTTAAAGAAAATTGAATTAACAGTAACTTTACATAAAAAGGTAATATTTTGACTTTTTCCATAAAATCTTATTATTACTGGATCTCAAAGAATTTAAAATTTACTGAATGATTTTTGTCATTTTACATACAGAATTGAATTTATTTGCTCTAAAATAATTTTTATAAGTGTTTATGGCGTTAATAACGCCAGTCAACAAAGAGATAGAAAATTGTCTGTCTCTGTGGGACCAAAAGTGCACATTTCGTGTCGAAAGAAGTTTACTGACCAACAGAATATTTTCTCGAAACAAAATGGGAAGTTGAAGAAAATTTCCAAAAAAGTCAACCTCTTGTTTTAAATGAATCGTTCTCGAGTTCCAAAACTAAACTAAGATGCTTGTTTTGTGATGCTGGAGTTGTCTGATGAGGAAGATGTAAAAAAACAAACCAATAGGAGTATTGCTAGAACATTTCATTTTGTTAATAAAATTATTATTTGTGATCAAAGACAAAGCCAGTAGTACAAATGGGGTTTCTCAAAATGGAATATTTTGGTGGAGATTTACATGCTACTGATTGTGCTATAATACATGTAATGTAAATTTTCATACCAGTAGAAAAATGATCACATTTAAGCCTATTAAATAATTATTATAACACACTAACCACTTTTTCATTGAAATATAGATTAAGGCAGAAAATGATTAAATAGTTTGAGTTTAACTTTATAATTATGCATATTTAATGCGTATTCAAGGTTACAGCAAAAGACAGTTAAACCATAACTATAAAACAACTGCAGATTAAGAACGCTATTTAAAGAAATATTCGATGTATGGAATTTTAGTCGGAACAAAGAACAAGAAAAATATATTTTAAAATTTTTAGTTTTTGCTGCTGATTAATTTTTCACTTTGCACAGTGAGAATTTGTTCAGAATGAAATAAAAATAAAAGAGAGTGTCTTATTCAGAAATCTATGTTTTCCTGCCAATAAAAGTTAACATTATCTTTTGGACATAAACCTGATTGACATAAAATTAATCAGTTCAAGTGGTAATAAAAACACGTCTTCATATTTTAAAAACTACAAACGTCTTCAAATGCATTGTTTGACGTTTGATGAAGTGATGATGTGATTAGTAGTAATATGCAGTGTTTTGTTTGTTAACAGCACCCAAATATTTACTCATTTCTTCAATGTTGAACAACTGCACTGATTCGTGGTAAAGGGTTCAATAAAAAGTCACTGGAAGTTATAAATAAGGTGAAAACTCAACAAAAGTTTCATTTTTTTCTCTCACCATTCTTGCTTTTAGGCGACATTTTTTTGGGTGCCCATAGTATTTGAACGCTATAAAAAGTCACCTGGATAAGCCCCTGTTCTAGTCATAAAATAGTGAACATACTGTTGGGAAATTTCAAAAAAATGAACTCCATCAACTGATCTATTGTACAAAGCCTCATTTATTGCACCATTGCAGATTGGATTAGGAGCACAAATGTATCACTAACTTAAATCGAGATATCTAATAGACTCATTTTATAATTTAGGGTTCTGATCCTGTTACCAAGAAGTTTTAAATTTTGTCAGAAATGCCATGATAATGATAACTGCAAAGAACACAATACTGTTTTAAATGAAAGTAGTTCAACATGAGAATTTGATGGAAAAAATACTTTAAATAACATACATCAAAATATACATAAAAATTTTTCTTAGGAAATTAATTAATGTCATAACAAGACAAAATGTAAGCAATGAGAAAAATTTTGTATTGAGCTGATGTCTAGATAAGTGATAATCCAAAGATTAACAATACACTAAAAATATATTTCTCAAAATTGAGCACTGTGAAGCTTCAGCAATTCAATATTGACTTTCCATGGAAAACATAATTAAAACTTACCTATTCTGTACCTAGCTAGTTTGGTTTTACGAGATTAATTCACAATTCAACTGATGGAACTTATGAAAAAGACCAAGTAGTATTCTTACCCATAATTGATATATGTCATCTAGCGACATGTCATGTATCTTCTGAAAACTGAAATATCTATCAGATCTCGCATTTTAAATAAGAAAACCTAGCATTGTTACGTTGTACCAGCCGTTATTTTGGACATCATCAAGAATAATTATTGAATCACAAGACTTCCACATGCAGAACATTATTCTACTACTAGGAGTATTTCACACATTAATGAATCTTTTAGGGTGTGTCGGTAAAATTATGAAAAAATACAGGACTTAAAGTTATGCTTGAGGAAATTTATGGTTGTAACGCTGTTTATCATATGTTATAGGGAAAAGCCTATACCAGCGCACTAAAAGAGAGCTTAATAAATGCACAAGCAATATCTTGCTTAGTTTACAAAAATAAAGTTTTTGAAGGTGAAACATGTGCTTATATTTCTACATTTATGGAGATCTTGTTAAAAATTAAACAAATCGTAAGGAAATTTAATCTGATGAGAACCTAACAGCAATGCGAAATCGTTATGAAAGCTACTCTGAATTAACGACTCAGAAATCAAGAACATCTAACCTCTAGTTATATTATATTAAAATTGTCTCAATTATTCAAAATCTGATTAAAGCTGATCATCTCAGACTGTTCAATTTACAATTTAGATTAAATAAAAGATGTTTTGCATGTGATCACAGGTGCTGGATATTATAACTACGTAAAATCTGCTTACCTATATGTACAGAACATGGAGAAACTTCAGCAGACTAACCCAAAGATTTGCAATTTCTTTCGAACAATAAACCGCTTTCATTTTTTAGAGTCCAAAGCAAAAGTCAATCACGTGATAACAGATCAATTCTTAATGAACTAGTTAATTAATGACTAATTAGTCAAAGCATAATTCAAATGTTTTTAAAAACTATTCCTTTCTTGTCCTGCTAAAATTGTTAATACAGATGATTTGAAAAACATTAAACAAAATAATTTTAAGTAATTTTGCAAACTGCACTATTATCTGTAAATGGGGTTGCTAGAACTGACATGTATATTTTTATGTGTGATGAATTACACAGTACATTTATATTTTTAGTATTTTGATTTCGTTTATTATAAGGGGGTAATATCATTTGGTGATCATTGCGTAAATTGGGTGGTCACAGCTCAATACACCATGAAGATGGAAGATAATAATTATTTGGTAAGTCAAAGATTTCATCAGCAAAAAAGACTTTATAACCAAAGTCCTGAATTACTCAAAACTCAACTGAAAGATGAAAATCTTCATATTGATCCAGCTCTTCTTTTTCAGCGTTTGCTTGTTTTAGCCAAAACTGATAATGCTAGTGTAGATAATATGATCACACACGAGTTATGTCCATATCCTCCCGCAATGAAAAGTGAAAAATCTCAACTTGTAAAAGCCATGATGATTTAGTTCAAAGCAGTGTATCAAACATGCAATATGTTTTAGATGGTGAATCCTTAATTCATCCACTCATGGGTACAAAACGCAACATATGGTGAAATTGCAACTCGATTCGCTGATTTTGTTATTTCTCATTATGAAAAAGTTACTCTAGTTTTTGATGTGTATGGAAATGGGCCATCTATCAAAGATATGACACATCAGCGCAGAAAGTCATCTTTGAGAGCAACTCTTATTAATTTCACTGAAAATATAACATTTACATCTACTAAAGATAGGTTTTTGTCAAATCTAGTTAGCAAACAGAATTTAATCAACCTATTCATGGAAAAATTACAAAACAAAGGCTACCTGGTAATGAATTCACTAGATACCGATTTGGATATTGCACTTACTGCTATAGTTCAGAATGATCCTCCCTAAGAGTCGGATTTCAAAAAATGGGCTGAAATTGCAGCAGTTTCTATTGAACAAGCCGAGTAATTGATCGTGCAAGTATAGTGGCTGAGGAACAAAGCAAGAGTGAAAGTGAAAATGATAACCTTTAAAAACAGATATAGAAATGTATTTTTTATTGATATTCGTAAAAAAACTCTTTTAGTTCCTTGCAAAAAAGTTTTTTCAGATTTTATAGATAGCCATGTTTTTTAACCATTTTTTTCAAAACGAATTTTGCACGAGCATGACCAGTGTATGATGATAAAAAAATTAAAATTTATACTTTTACAGTGGTTTAAATAACGGGGATTTTTAGTATATCTATAAGGACATAAGGATATATGGGCTTTGCAATAATTCTGAAAAATAAAACTTTACAATTTATTCAAGGTCAAACTAAATTTTTACTGGACTAACATAAATTTATTGTTTCATAAAAACAACGAAGTATTATAAGAACAGTTTTTTAAACAAAATAACATTTTCTATAAAAATTTCAATCCGCATTTTGCAGTAATCTCTCCACATCTTTATGTCTGTCATACATAACAACACAAAAAATAATATTCAGATTATATTTGGATTCCAGGTTGCTTACTAAATGATTCTATCAAATTTTGCTACTTTATACACAAACAAATTTTACAGACACTACATCTTTTACATATCTAACTCCTTAAAATACCTTAAAATAAAATTTTGGAGGCAAAGTGACACTTGTAGTGAAATACTTTTATACATTTATTCTAGAAAAAAGTATGAAAAGGTGATTATGATTACGAATTTAAAATCAAAGCAAAACGGCAAAAATTCATACACAGTGTAAAGAATCATCTTAGATTTTAAAGATTTTAAATTTTAAGAAAATTTCAGACAATTTTTTAAATCCATAACTGGCACTCTTTAAAACCCTTTGAAAGTTTTTACTACGTATAATAATTATATTAATAAATACCTCGACAAGAAATTTAGCTTCTGAAATATTCAATTTATAAAAAAAATTCTTGTTGTTTGTAGAGCTTATTTTTCTGTGAAAAAATATCATATTATTAGGATTTTAGAGATTATCAGAGCCAAACTCTTTTTGCATGAGTTGTGATTTACCTTTGGGGGTAACATAACCCATTATTTTTTCCCTGGGAATTGCGCTCTTCTTTGAAGTTTATGAGATTTGTAAACAGCTCATCAGAAAAGCACCATGAGCATTTCTATCAAACATACTTACCCGATGAAGGTATTTCTTCATACATAGGTTCTTCCTCATCAAGTATAGACCATGACTGAATTACAGCAACATCAATTGGTACATAAATATTTCTTTGACGACTCTCTAATAGTTGTCGCAAACCTTGTTCTAGGAATGTTTGATTGTCAAGACGATTTTGAATTTCAATTTGCCTAGCAAGAACTTTATCATTTTTTCGTTTCAGCCGAAGCAAGCACAGCACAAGCATTGAGAGGATAAATAATACTGCTATTGCACCAAACACTACTCCTAGGATCATCCCAAGGTTTGACGAGCTAGTTCCTAAAAAAGCAGTTATTTTAAATAAATATCAAATCAGTTCAAGATTCTTAGAAACATTTCAAAGAAATACAGAAATTAAAAATAAAATATTTGTGTTACCTCTCAAATGATTTTATTCTTTTGTAAATAATTTTGTACCAAGTAATAGAGAACGGACATACAGAATCACAAATTACACACCTAACGATCCTTTCATCCATGCAGTTCTGAAATCTAGCTTGTAAAACTTTTATTTTTTCCCCTTTACTCCTGTTCCTAATTTGTAAATTGAATCTCCTTTAGAGAGAATCTCTCTTTCATTCATTTTTTAGTAACTAGGAAAACCACGTTTTGTAATAATACACTCAATATCTCCAAATTTTCAATTATTTTAAATAGTTACAGCAATAAAATATTTTTGTTTCATTATTGACACATTATTGACTTTCATTGATGAGCTTCAGCTATTAAAGAAAATCACCAGATATTATACACTCCAATGCACTCTGTTAGATAACTAATAAATGACCAAAGATACCAAAGACTTTCTTTCCACATTTCTTTTTACACCAGAAAATTTTAAAACTACTGCATTAATAGGTACATAATATTCACCAGGTAGTCAGTTATTCTTTGAAGTGGTAGTTTGGCCTAACGATGGCACATTTTCTCATAATATTGCAGAGAAATATAATGGAAAAATGTTGTGGGTTCAAATCCACCCGAGAGCGAAAAATATTTGATTGCAAGAAAAACTGTTTGATCGCAAGAAAAAAAAAAAAAAATTGTTATTGATTTTTGCCGTAGCACAGATAGGGGCTTTAAATTGAGCCACTGCCCGGAACAAGAGCCGCATTGATAACGTTGAAATTCACTGAAGTTGTTATCCTGTATAAATAATCTTATTATTATTAATAAACATCAAAGTTTAGAATTTATATTACAATATTGTACCTATTTTACAAGGTAACAACAAGGTAATTTGCTACATTAATAATTAGCATTAACATAAATCAGCCCCATTTATAAATTTTTAGTTTAGATGGTAATTTGAGACTTGATAAAGATTAGCATATTCAGGAAGTCCAAAATTTTAATTAATGCATTTCAGGTGGAAATGAGATGGATTTATCAAAAATCCAAGTAATGGCTTAAGTTAACACTTGAACATTGAGAAATTGCTTAATTTTCATTCTGTACAATGAGCCCTGACATAATTATCTTTCAAAAAAAAGAAAGAAAAAATTTGGACAAGATTTAAAATTTGTACTCAAATGGAAAATTGGCCAATTAATTTACAATTTTTTACAAATTATCTTTTGAATGATATCAAAGAAATCACACCTCAAACCTATTATATGATATTTGATATCTTATTGTTATAACTGTGTAACACAAACAAAACCATCGAATAATATCCACAAAAAAAATTTTTTTTTGAAATTAAGACCTGAACCAAAATTTAAACCAATTTTGCTAATTTCTGTCTTTTTTCATAAAATTCAAATACTAATTGAACTCAAGCAAACAACAATGTTGTAAAAAATATTTAAAATATGGCAACCATATGAGAATTCAAATGTAATAGTCATATATCTCTATGATAATAAGATTGCGTACCGCCCTGGATTTAAACAAACAAACCAATCGTAATGAGTCCTTTATTTTATTTATGTTATGAAGTAGTACATTTATCCAATTGGATTGGATAATTATAATGGATCATGACTTCAGCACATGTTTTAATTAAGCATTTTCATTAGTTTTAACAATATTACTTTTGATTGGTTGTTTTTAAACAATAGGACGCATATGATATATTTAAAACAAAAATAATAACAGCGTAGTGTTTTCAACGAAATTTGTTTATATATATATATATATATATATTTTAAATCATAATCAAAAAACAATTATATGTATTTTATGGCTATTTTTTTGTATAATTGTCTTTATTTAAGAATCCTTGAAGCTTGTTTTATAACTACCAAATGTTTTTGGGAAATAAATTTGATTTTATTTCATATATTAGTCTACAATTGTTGTAGAATAACAAAGATTAATTTATAGTATGAAACTTTTTATCTCTTTAAATAAGTACTACTAACTTTGGCCAAGGAAAAAGGTTACACCATGTTGGCTATTTTTATAGCAAAGATCAACATTGCAACATTCAGTTTTTTATTTTAGTGTGATAATTGGACCAGGATGGTTCTTTGATTGCACAGATTCGACAATAAACAAATTTGAAATCTAGTTTTTGAATGTTTTTAAAGATATTTGAAGTATAATTTTTCTTTTTTATTTATAATCCTAAATGTTTAAAATTTATGCTGAAAAAAAAGAAAAAAAAAAGAGGAAGATTTTGAGATTGATACAACAACAACTATACAACAACAACTATACAACAACAACTATACAGCAACAACTATACAACAACAACTATACAACAACAACTATACAACAACAACTATACAACAACAACTATACAGCAACAACTATACAACAACAACTATACAACAGCAACTATACAACAACAACTATACAACAACAACTATACAACAACAACTATACAACAACAACTATACAACAACTATACAACAGCAACTATACAACAACAACGGTTTTAAAGCAAAACCAATGTAAAATTTGGGTAAATTTTAAACTTCTAAAAAAATTGCATTATTGGCCATGAAGGTCTGTAAGTCTTGCACACTCCAAACATTTACCGATTTTTGAAAAAATGGTATTTTGAGACAAATAAAACAAACTTTTGCTAATATCAAACTGTTTAATGCTAATATTATTCTAAAAGAAAATAATATAAACATTAAATTATTTTATCTTTTTAGATGCTATTTACTGTTTTAAAATTATTTGTAAATAGCTAGAGTCATGAAAGAAATAGTCAGGGGTGGTTTACGAAAATTTTGCAATTCTTAAGTCAATCACAAATAGAATTCTATGAAGTGAAAGTTTCAAACAGCTGTGTAACATAACCAGAGTCAAATTTTCGATATCAAACAAAATGTTCTACAGAACGAAATTAACCAATTAGCCTTGCTGGCTGATATAGATACTGCAAAGGAAAATTTTTCCTAATTTCAGGAGGGCACTGAGGTGGTAGAAAAGTGAAAACTCCCCATTTATAGTACTGAGTATATGATCTGTAAATCAAAATATTTAAAAAAGTTGAAATATATTCATTATATTGTTCTGAAACTGTTCATGAAGTTAGATCATTGTATAAACAGTTGTTAAAACAACAAGTGCACATATTCTGCATTATCAAACCTATTCCATCAACATTGGCATTGTCTTTTGGTTACTTTTGATCTGAGACCTTTTTTGAATAAAAAGCGTGCGCTATATCCTACGAAAGCATAACAACAAATTTGGGGATAACATTGCTCTTATTTGCTATGTAATTCAAGACATTTATTTTGGAAGAAAGAAGTTTTATTTATTATATTTTTCAAGACGTATGGTTTTCACTCTGGTAGATAAACTGCTGATGTTTTATTTGTCATCTGTGAATGTACCTTTCAATCTTTTGATTCCTGCATTGAATCCAGGGCGATTGCACTTAAAATATCTAAGGCATTCAACAAGGCGTGGCATACTACTGGACTTCTCCATAAGATGAAGCGTTATAATATGTTTGGTGAGGTTTTGAATATCATTAAGCCTTTTTTTGTCAGGCAGAGAAATCAAGGTTGTCCTCAATAGCCACTCTTTGAACGACTACTCTGTAAATTCTCGTGTTCCTCAAGTTTTTGCTCAAGGAACTACTCTTTTTCTAATTTTAATTCTTTGCAAGCTTGCTATATATGTGAAAATGAACTAAAAAAAAACTTTCAAAATGACTAGCATACCAAATTATCAGAATGTCATTTTCTAAAATTATACATTTCAGCAAAGTCAGAAAACAAATACTTAAGAAAATTTCTCTTTCTGAAAAATTGAGTTGAGTTCAATTAGGCCTAACCAAATCTTCAAAATTGCTGACACACTAAAATTATCTATTTTTGGCATAATCCCCAAACAACTTGAGAAAAACTAAAATGTCATTATGAACACAATTTTATCAGTTTAGGGGCTTAGAACCAGCAAAAAAATTTTTTTCCAAATAGCAAAAGGGTGATACATGTATTCATCCCAAAAGAAAATATGATTTCAACAACTTAATACATATGTAAAAGAATTTACCATCTACGTTGCTAAATACTCTTGAAGTTACTTGACCGAATCCTTTTAACGACTGGGGTGTAATCTAAAAAAAAAAAAAAAAAAAAACAGATAATCAATATATATTTAAACATGTCCATAGTGAAACAGTATAAAACCCATTACAATGAAAATTGTCAGATTTAAGCAAAAAATAAAAGGAAGACTTTTAATTATTAAATTAATTATCATTTTGCTCACCTAGATTAACTCCTGCTTGAAGTTATGGTTTGCAAATTCATATCTTAAAATTGTGATATGCAAATAAATTATTTAAAGAGACCAAGGTACTTCAGTATATTGGCCTCTATTTAAAGAGTTTTTAAAATAATGAAGAATCCTTTTTATTACAGTGAAAAAGCTTATGTGGCTCTCAGGATATAAGTGCTTGAAGTTTTGGGCTATGGTGTAGCACAGACCTGTTGATGACATCAGTTACGTATGGCACATTTAGGAAATTTCCCTCTAAATCTTCAAAAACATTTCCAATTTTTAAATAATTGTTGATAGGGTGATAGATGTTTATGCTTTTATTAAATCTGCACAGAATTTTATTGTGGACAGGTGGCTAGTTCCAAGCTCTTCTATGTTTTTGGTTTATTGATAATAATTCAAATTTGGATTCTCAAATAGCCTTGAAATTTTTTGAGGAGAGCCGTTATAACATGACAGATTTTCATGTGAATTTTCTTTGAAAACAAAAAAAAAAAGATATCAAACATTGCCCAAAAACCTAAAAGGGTCTGAATTTAGCCACCTTTATAATTCCAGTTTTTCTACATAATTATTAAAGACATAGACATCTACCAAAGATTATTTAAAAACAGTTATTACTTCTGAAGATATAAATGAAAATTTGATGTCCTAAATGTGTTATACGTAACTGTTATGCCATCGCATGACTTGTTTCAAACTACAAACTATTCCCCAAAACTCCAAACGCTTATAACTCAAGAACCGTTTGTGTTGTTTTGATGAAATAACAAGCAATCTTCATTATTTAAATTACTTTTTAAATAAAGCCAAACATGTCAAAGTACCTTGGAATCGATTTAATCTTTAAAAAAACTACTATCAAAATAATAAAAAAATACCATCAAAGACCATATATTTCATAAGATTGTTTAGCCAGCTCATAGAATGAATCAGAAATACAGAATTTCATTTTCAAATTTCTGCACTCCCAACAATTTTTCAAAAAAATTTTCACAAACCAAAGCAGCATAAAATAATAAAAGATCAAAGCCATTAATTTTTCTTATATTTTGTTTTTTGCTTATATTCATAATTGCATCTGAAAAGGTTGAAACAGCAAATTATTTTATGTTAATTTTGCAAGATATTTGATATAGCCTTTGGTAAATAGAGAATTTTTCAGGGTGTCTCTATTTCGTATTATGCATAAAACATTAAGTTTTAGTAAAATTTTTTGCTAACTAAAGCTACATACTTTCCAACTTCACCATAGAAAAATATAAAACCCTAGACTCTTATAACTCTGTAATGCCTTGATGGAAAATTAAATATTCAAAATATAAGCCAAAATTACGCATTTATAAAATTAAAAAGCAATTTAATAAATACTATTAAATTTTATACAACAAGTTTTTTCTAGTTAACAAATCTAGCAAAAATTCTAATTTGGTTGACAGAAAATCTATTTAGCCTTCCAGATTTCTTTTCTATTAAAGTATAGCAGAATAAAGATACAGCATTTTTTCTAAAGTATGACTCCAAGTGAATTATTAATTACATATAGTTAATATTAAACATTCAGTTTAGAGAAGAATACTTTTTAGTAAAATTATAGCTTTGAAAAGAATAAAATATATTAAGTAAGGTTTTGAGGAAAAAAATAACTATAATAAATATACATAGCTTATAAATAAACATAGCTTTAAACAGGATAAAAAACTTTATGGCAGAAAATGATTTTTGAGGTTTTTAAGGTTTTTAGAAAAGCACTTGTTTCTTAAAAACTTAGCATAAACAAACAGATTTGAATAACTGTGGAAGTCTGTAGGAAGACATATTTTCAAGGTTAAAACATGACAATTAAAATAAAAATGTGTTGAAAACCACTTTGTTAGTAAATAAACAAGCAGTAGCATAAGAGTATATAAAATTTTCATACAAGAAGTAACATATTTGCTTTACAACAAATAAGAAAATTAAATCATTTACTGAAAATAAATCAATGAAAGGAGCCGTGTAAGCAACCAAATAAATTTCCACAGATTACAAAAAGATCAATGAACTACAAACATGCACTTTCTAATTCAAAAACAAATGTCATACAAACACATTTACATGATTTAACAAAAAAAAGAATCAATCATTTCTCTCCCTTGTTCAAAAAACTTCAAGGAATTAAACAACGCAATAAATTAATAATTCAATAAAGTTTGTTTTAAACTAAAATGAATACTTCAGCGACTTTGAAAACAAGAAGTAGCAAGAACGTTCATTTGAAAGAAAGATTACTGATTAATATTTTAGTTTTACAAGACAAAATTTAAACATTTTATCATATCTCCTAGATATAATTATCACAGCCTATCCACTCGATGTGATTATCACAGCCTATCCACTCGATATGATTATCACAGAAAATCCACTATCCACTAGATAAATAATCATTCAAATAATATTGAAGTAAATGATCGTTTTATCTCTATTACTAGTCAACCGTTTTAAGGACTGGTTCAAAAATAATCTGATACGCGTGGCTTTTTTAATAATTTTTTAAATAAATTTTCAACTCACACAAAGAATCAAACAAATGTTGGAAAGTAATACCTTTAAAGTTTCTTGGTTTGAAGCCTAAATTACATGGAACAAACACTAGATATTTAAAATCACAAACTTGGTTATGCAATTTACAAAATAGTTATTATATATAGCAATATGGTAAGTATAATAAGTAATAAGTAGGTCATAAAAATAAACAATATGTAAAAATTACAGGTGTCACATTTTTTTCAATGCCCTAATGTGTTTTCTGGTTGAAGTACGTATTTCTATATTTTCTTTCTGGTCAGACTCAGTTGGAGTGGCTAGGCCATACTGTAAAGTGAATTCTTTCTCATACTGATCTACTTGATCTTTTAGCAAGGTTTCTTTTCGTAGAACAGAAGTCTATGCTTTGGCCAGCAAACCAATGTAGTATACATAGTTTTCTTTACTATTTCTTTTTTTATAAGTCGTTTTTAGCATTATTGAGTTGAGAAACCATCATGCTTTCGTCTTCACTAGAAATAATTGTCAGCGCTTTTGCTTCATTTGTACTTAAAACTGTATTTTGCTGTTTAATAATTGGACTCATTTTTTTCGATAATTTGTTTTCCATGGTTTTGTGATTTCTAAATGGCATTGAGCGGCTAATAATGATATTTCCTTTTATCAATTTTTTTATCAATCACTCTTCAGATGGGAGGAGCTACAATCAGATTTTCTGAATAAGTCAATTCTAACGATTTTTCATTTTTCGGTGTTTCATTATTTTTTGCTAAATCTAAATTCATGTTTAACTTTCCAGTTACATTTTTTTCTAGTAGCTCAACCACAATTTTTTTCCCCCTAATTCATGACTATCATCTGCTTCTGTGTTTTTGTTTTTTAAAACTTTCCACCAATGGCATTTCAACTCATTCAATTTCAATTTGTTTGCAAATATTTTCCAAGTGTATGCATAAATCATCTCTTGTTTTAGTATTTAAAATCAGGATTTTCTAATCCATCAAAAAACTCTATTCCATACTCGACCTCCTGCCACCATACATTTCTACCCAAGTAATGATAGTCACTTAGATGTTCTAAACTAAATGAAAGTACTTGAACGTCATATTGTAAAGCTGTTGTATACAATACCCTTTATGTGTCAGTAGTTCAAAGTAGTGTCAGAAGTTCTAATATTTCATAGCCATTAACTTTCTTTTGTAATGTCATTCCAAATAACCCATTTGGAAAATCACAAATTCTTAAAGTGTCTTTTACCCATAAAAGATTCATATATTAGTGTATAATATTCTTCTTTGCCCAGAGAAATGGTGTTTTAATTCAAGTAATACATTCTTGATATTACCTGCTAGGTCATGTAATGGTTCTACGGATGTAATTTTGTACTCTAAAAGATTAAGCAGTTTGTTGTCTTCTTCTGTTGGATTATAAAATAGTAGTGTAGGAACACATTGTATTCCACAAAGCTTTTTTTATTTTTTTTCAATTCTTTAACCATCGTTTCTTTGTTTCTAAAACACTGATTACTTCACTACTGCTTGTGAGGAGAATAAAAATACTTA
The DNA here is from genome assembly GCA_035046665.1 of Euphysa ruthae. Taxonomy (NCBI): domain Eukaryota; kingdom Metazoa; phylum Cnidaria; class Hydrozoa; order Anthoathecata; family Corymorphidae; genus Euphysa; species Euphysa ruthae. Next base: position 15,180 of record JAUZNK010011904.1, read on the forward strand.
ACATACAGTTCTATGAAAAAGAAGAAACAATATTTGAAGAAACATTGTTTGGAAAAATTAAAACAAAAGTACAATTCTGGTTTAATTCGACAGAAATTAAATAAGTACTTTATATATTTGAACTGATCACCCCCTACCCATTGAGGGACCACAATGAAAATAAGGCTTTGGCTTTTCTTGTGCTTATCCCTGCTATCATTACCTGTTTTTTAAAATATTGTGGTATGCAGTAAAATTTTCTTTTTTTTTTAAAACGACGTTTTAAACATTTATTTTGTAAAATTTTTATTGATAGTGAATAAATACTTACTTACTTACTATTTAAAAGAATAGAAAAAATGAAAACTTAATTTGAGGAATAGTAAAGTATAACTTTGAGAAATAGAAATTTAAAACACTAATATTAAAAAAACATAACAGCCATGAGAAAACTTACTTCTTTTAGTTTTAGCAAGAAAGAAAGTTTTAAATTAATACTGCAGAAACACTGACTACCTAAAGTTAAACAAAATAAAAGATTTACAACAGTTAAAAAAAAAAATAAAAAAATTTTTTTTGACAAAATGCCAATTATCATCTTAAAATATTGCTTTAAAATACAAACAATTAATACAAAGGTTTTAGGACAATACTGATTATCTAAATTATAGATTTGAGCAGAATAGAGAAGATTGAAATACCGTTTTTTACCTTAATAAGCAAAAGTATAGTTTTGAGCAAAATGGAACAGAATAAAAGAAATATTTGAGAAACAACAATCACTTGACTTAGCTATCAGCAGAATAAATTAGATGAAAATATTTATAAAAAATGCCAATTATTTGAAATATAGCTTTAAAAGAATAAAACCAAACCAAAATATTTTTAAGGAAAAACTAATTACTTAAGTTGCAACTTACAGAATGACATAAGAAATTAATAAAAGTTTTGAGGAAAACACAGCCTATTTAAATTTGAGCATCATAAAAAAATTAAAAGTACTGTTTCGCTGAAAACACTGACTACTTCAAAAACACCTGTGAGAAAAATAGAACTACTTAACAACGATTTTTGTGGGAAAAAACTTCAAGAAAACATGTGAGGAAAATCAAATTGCTCAACATACAGTTTGTGGAACAAAAACACTGATTACTTAAATCTTTGAGTAAAACAGCCCATGGGTTGTTTAATATATAGTAATTTAAGACCTCTTCAGGAAATATAGCTTTGCTATTTGTTTCTTGGTTACTCTTTTAATGAAACAGGAAAGAAAAATACGTTTGAGTAAAACCCTTACTACTTAAATTTTAAATGTTAAATAGGAGTTTTAAAATAAATTCAGTTTGCTGAAAGTGCAGCTTTGGACAGCATAACAGAAGTACAGTATTGAGAAAATTTTTCTTGAAGGGTTTTTAAGAAAAGCTTTCGGAAAACCTACCATATCTTTAATTTTCTATCTAAGTAACGCAAAGAAAAATGAGAATAAATATTACGAACTAGTCATATCTGCAATATTCAATTTACTTCCGTGCAATTAGGTACTTACTTGACAATTAATATCTCCTTCTTCTGGATCCACCTTAAAACCTTTGAAAGTAACCCCAAAACTGTCTGTTTTTATGTTGTTGCATATGATATGATAAGTAATAGCATCTGTTCCTGTAGATAGTGGCTTACTCCAAGATAACGATACAAAGCCATCTTCGTAACTAATCAACTGCAGATTTATCACAGGTGTAGGAACTAAGAAATTAAAAAAATGGTTGTTAATTCAACTATCAAGATATAAATTGTGACATAAAATTTGTAAGAAAACCTATTTAATGCTTATAAATTTTTATTAGAGGCCAATATTCATTTTTATCCATTAATATTCATATTTATTTTGAATATTATTTCATTGCACTGCGGATTTGATTTTTTTTAATAAACTTCATTATTGACTTATACAAGGAAGAATTAGTTATTGAATATTTGCAAAAAATTTTTGATTGTACCCAAAAAATAAAAAAGAACCCCTAATATTTATATATTTGAGCACGATAACAGAAATACAAGATTCTGACAAGTGGCCATATGGATCTGAAGACTCTGCAGTCCTGTAAAACATAAAAAAAAGAAAAAGAGAGAGAGATTCTGACAGGTAAGCATTTGGATCAAACGATGCCCCATATCCTTAAATTTCACGCAAAATAGAAAAACAAAATCTATGAATAGATTCTGAGAAAAATTCAAAAAAGGCTTTTTTAAGCCTAAAATTTTGGCAAATTAGGACCCATACCAAAAAGGATAATTTTTTGACAGCTGTCAATATGGGACACAAAACATGCCCTAATGCTCTGAAACTTCATGAATTTTGTTTTTTGCAAATATCACACCAGATTTCTAGAAATATGAATAACTGATTGTAGGCCTGAAATTATCAAAAGACTTTTAAAGTGGCCTTATAGGTACACAAAAGTCTTCTAAGGCTTTCTAGTTGTACCAAACAGATTTTGAAAAAAATTGAACTCCTACTTTGAGTATATATACTTGGGTATATTCTGGCCCAGTCCCAAAAGATGAGCTTTTAACAGGTGGCAATATGATTCCAAGGATAATATGATTCCAAGGATAACCTTTATGGTCATTTAACTTCAAGTATAATTTAAAAAAAAATTTAATTAATAAATTTTGAAAAAAATCAACAATCTTGTTTTTAGGCTTAAATTACTATATTTGGGTATTTGATGATCACAACTAAAATTTAATAAAAATAATAGGACTTCAAAAAAAAACACATTTGAGATGTTTTGGCCAGAAGTATCAAAAAAAGAAAGCTATTCTGTAAAAATTTTCACTTTTCTAGCAACGAATTCAAATAAAGTTCAGAAAAAACTAAAGAACACTTTACTGAGATAAAGCACTTTGAATGTATTAACAGAGGGTGACAGTAAAGTATACATGACTTTGTTAGCTTTGTATTGAGTGAAAAAATTATTACGAGTCAGAACACCTTAATCAAGCTGTTATAATTTAAAAGTGATTTTTTATGTTCACCATTATTCAATACACATAAATGGTTCAATAATTATGTAACATATATATAATATTTATTGAATATCATTGTTTCTTGTGTTAAGTTTGTGAGATGATAGTGGAAAATAATTATCAAAATTTTCATAATTTTCTTTTAACAAGCATTTCATCACAATGGTAGACGCACACTTTTGATTTTATTTGTGAAGATAGAATTGCCAATAATTTGCAAAACTCGGCATTTGACTGATGTAATCTTTGTTCTTGTAAAATTTAGATTTTTAAACTGATTCATGTTATTGTAAAAAAACTAGTTTTATTGAAATAAAACTTTCGAAATTTTCTCTTAGAGAACGACCCAACACCAAAAGCAAAGCTCTGATCAAAATTAAACACTTATGGTTCAAAGCCAATGATTTATCCTTAAATATAAAAAATACAGTTTTTTTTTGTCCCACAAACCAGCCAAAATCAAATCTGCCTTTAAATTTCCCTATTTTAAAATTGAATAATGTGGATGAAAACAAAACAAATGTTGTTAAAATTTCTTTGAATTATAGTAGACAAGACCATTTTCTGGAAAAACCAAACAAAAGTCATTCAAATAAAATATCAAAAAATATTGGAACTTTATTTACAGTTAGTAAATACCCTAATTCTAAATGTCTTACAAAATCTATTTTTCACTTAATCATTACCATGTGCGTTGTGTAAACATTGTTTATGACACCTCCAATCAGGTTGGTTTTAAAAAAAAAATCTTCTTAAAAAAAAACATGACATTCATATTATGTTTCACCAGAATTATTTATTCCCAGCAAAACCACTTATGAATAGACTTTATTTTGAAATATATCAAATAAGTATGTATGTATCAACTAATTCTACTTATGTACAAAGTAAAAGTGGGAACTATACCAAAAGCATTAAACAGTAGTTTTACATCTGTAGAGTTCTCTTACAATACTGACTCGGTTTTCTTTAAGCGGCTTTAAACTTCCTGGATCATCTAAGGCATCAAATTTCTCTATCACTTTAAAAGACCTTAATTATGGAACCATTTTTTTTCACTGATAATGAAATAAGCAATCTAACACTTATTTCTTTTAAAACAACCTTGAAAAGAAAGATTCTTGACTTAATGAATCAGCAATCTTAGTAGTCTTAGTAATACCAAAAATATCAACAAGCAAACTTATCATAATTACATTGTTATGATTTATAGAGCTTAATCATAAAATCTATAAAGATGGTCGAATATATCAACGATAACCAATGATAATAATAAAACCATTAAAGCATGAAAGAGCTGGAAGTCAAATCAAGTGAAATTTTGCAAATTTAGATTTCACGCTTTTCTCCATTACTATTATTTCATTGAAGCAACTAAGGTTCTGAAACAAAGCGTTCTAAAAGACTGGTTGAGATCCCTTTCCTAAATAAAACGAACTGATACCTATTTTACTATAATTAGGTTGGCATTAAAAAGAGCATCTAGCTGCTAACCTGTCATCTAAAAGAAATTATCTTTCTGTGGAAGGTAAAAAATACATATTTAATTAATCTAACAGCATTTCATTCTTAATGCATCGCACTCTTTCTAACACCCATCACCCCTGTCCTGAAATAGATGGGTTTTTAACTCAAACCTCTGTCCAGAGATTTTACCTAAAAACTAAAAATTACCACCCTGAGGAAATTCTAATATGGTCAGATTGGTATTGAAAATATTAGATCGACACATAAACCTATGAAACGTGCATGTGTCTAACCTCATGATCATACCTCCCTAAAACTTCAACAAACCAAAAATCTATTTATTTATGCTTTGGGGATACAGTTGATAAGAAAATTTTTTCTGGTATTGTATTTTGCAGCTTTTAATGTTGATACATTAAACACAAGGATGCTTTCCACACATTTTTATATGCAAAATATTATAATAATAAATAAATAATAGTATATAAAATAATAATTATAATAGTAATTATAATAGTAATTATAATAGTAATTATAATAATAATATATTAAAATTATAACAGTAATTCATTTACCAAATTTAATCCTACTGCCAAAATTTATATTATGCAATTACAATTATTACTGAAAAAATATATAAAAAAAAAACAGACGATTGAATTGGATGGAGTCAATCATAAAAAAATTTGACAGCACCGAAAGAGTGACACCATTTAATAGTTCTTGACAAAATCTATAAAGTTCATGTACAAAATGTTAGTAAAAAAAAAAAAAATCTGATAAAGGAAAAGAGAGAGAAATTAAACAGAGATTTTAATGAAAATCTTTTAGAATTGACGCCGTTTTAAATGAAGAAAGGACGGTTTTGGAAGTAAAATTATTAAGCTCTCAAACTCATTTAAAAAAGCAACAAAATATTTATTCAAATAACAGATGCATTGATAAATGGTAGAATACTTATCATTCTTTTGTGAAATAAATTTTTCCATTATCTAAATTTCTTATTAGGTGGTTATGCATTAGCTGAGTTACAATAAAGAAATTCGAAATTATTTTTAATAGAACCGAAGACAAAAAGAAGATTTGCTATTTTGGCTATGAATAAAAATAAGGGAACTTTTAGTTCATTAAATGATTCTGAGGTATCTGATCTAAATGGTTGAAGTTTTATATGCCATGGATTGACGTTGAACTGAAAGTATTTTATTGATTATTTCCTTTTTACTCCCAGGCTTGGCAGTAATAATTTAGATGAGAAGAGAATATAGAATAGTACATATTTTTTAGAGTAGGTTTTTAGTTATGTATTTTACATAGCATACTAGTAGATATATTTAGTTTTTTGCTAAGTTTACCTATTTGAGGCCGTGACAGATTAAAATCTATCCAGATACAGAGGTACTTTACAAATTTAGAAGGATAAAGTCTTTTACCATTTATTTTGATTTCATTTTTTATTGGATTCTATGGGGCTGAATGTATAATAAACTCAGTTTTACCCACATTTAAAGAAATTAGATTTGCATTAAGTCAGTGAACTATTCTTTTAAGATCAATGTTTATATTTTTGCAAAGAGAGCCTACTGATTTATTGATGTACAGAAGATCAGCAAAAAGATGGACTGTAGAGAATTTTATAGAAGAATGTAAGTCTTTAATGTAAATTAAGAATAAAAGGAGACCTAACACAGAGCCTTGAGGAATACCACACATTATAAATTTTAGAGAAAATTTGTAACCATTAATGGAGACAAATTGTTTGTGATCATGTAAATAAGAATGAAACCAATCCTTTGATATGGCCCGAATACCATAATACTTTAATTTTGAGATTAGAACATTATGGTCAACAGTATCAAAGGCTATTTAAAGATCAATAAAAATTCCACAAGCAAAATGACCAGTATCAAGAGCCTCCCTGATCTTTTCAATTATGCTTATGAGAGCATGAGAGGTCGAATGTTTAGATCGAAAACTAAATTGTTGTTCTGTCACACAGTTGAAACTGCTGAGAAAAGAATACAATCTGGAGTACATCAGTTTTTCAAGAAGTTTACTAATGTTGGATAAAAGTGAGATTGATTTGTAGTTATTGCATAAAAATTTAAACCCTTTTTTGAATAAAGGCAGAACAGATGATATTTTAAGACTGTCAGGAATGATGCCATTTTGGAAGATGTTAAAAAGTTTTGCAAGAATGGAAGAAAATTCATTATTGAAATCTTTAAGTATAATGGCTGGTATACTATTAGGTTCACATACCTTTCTAGATTTCAAATTCGATATCGGGGTACAAAATTCAAGCTGATCAGTTGGAGAAATAAGTAAACTATGAAGATTAGGATGTTTAAGATAATTTTGAAAGTTTGTATAAGAAGAATGAATGTTAGTTTTAAGCTTTTGAGTAATGGAAGTGGAAAAAGTTTTCTGAAACATGTTTAAGGTCTGTTACGTAAAAGCAATTTTTTTGTAGACAATTTGGAAATGCGTTAGAGCGATTTTTGACATACTTAGTTCTAATTTCAATAGATTTTGCTCTTTACTTTTTACCATGAATAATGTTACGCTATTAGACAGATTTTAAAATTATGTGATCCATAGTTTAAATTTATGCCTGAAGACTCATCTTCTTTAGTGGAAAATATTGATCTAACAGTGTAGTCATTTTGGGAAAAAAAGAATCAAAGCAAAGATTGGCATCAAAGTTACTATTAATTAACACATTATCCCAATGAATATCTAAAAAATCAGAGATGAAACTATTCCTATCATAGTCGTAGGTATTTCTGTGAGAAATAGTATGTTTTCGTGGAACAAAAGTTTTGTTAAAAATGCGAAAAAATAAAAAATTGAGGTAAGTAATCTGAGACTGATGAAGCTGAATTACCAGACAGGATTCCAATATTTATGAGATTAGTAAAAATATTATCAATAAGTGTTTTAGAATGATCTATTATTCTCGAAGGAAGAGTGATAAAAGGAAGATTGTTTTGAGAAGTTCCTAAGTTGAAGAATTCAGAAGTTACATTATTAGTGCAGCATTTTAATAAACCAATGTTGAAGTTACTTAATAGTAACATAGATTTATTTTCAGATGATAATTTTGAAAGAAAAGAAGTCAATAATAAAATAGGACATAATATTTCAGCATATATAGATTTAAAAAAATTTAGTTTGTGCATCAATAAATCATTTCTGCAGTTACAGTTCAAATTATTAGGTAAATACAAGAGAGATTCTCCACAGGAAGATTCCATAGAACTGTGTTCAAGATTAAAACTTTCAAGTTGAATTATGAGGGATGTTTTTTCTGAATCTTGTTTCATTTATTCCAATAATATTAAATTTAAAGTTAATGGTAACTTAGTATTGAGATCATTAAAATGTTTCGTAGAGAGGACATATTATGATAAAAAGCTGGAAGTGAATCACTGCTATTAAAAAGGTGAGAAGTAAAATAGTTATTAAAATCAGAAAAAAAAAGGTAGAGATTCAGTATCTAAGATATATATCACTAGTACATATAGTACAAAGCCAAGGTAAGGGTAATCAATTCAATTTTGTCCATTAAATTTTTTATGAGTCCATTTTAGAGAAATATCCCAGTAAACTGCATGGTGATTTACACCAAAATTCATAGTACAAACAGAACATGGATCAAGAGGCATTACATCTCTGTAAGAAAATATAAAATAGAAGTTCTACCAAAAAAATATAATATAATATAATTATATATAATTATAGTTATATATATA
>JAUZNK010011915.1:0-23407 GCA_035046665.1 Euphysa ruthae
CACAATATCATTCATTAAAGCCGCTTTTAAATTTTCGTAATCACTATTCAAAAAATCGATACGCTTCTCATATAAATTGTCACGTTGACTTCGCCAATTTAATGCTTTGTAATCTTCATAAAAAAAAAGACTACGTTTGCCAATAAGTTCTTGCTGATTTTTCTCCCATCGATTGATAGAAATAGAATTACAACATTTTGCACTGTTTTTAAATGTATCTTGGGTTGGATTATCATTTTTTCTAAATTCCAATTCATTAATTGCTGTGTTTTTAACTTCTTTCTGTAATTCGCTATCTTCTTTTTGACTTGTATGATCTTTCTTTTCATTAACATTATAAAATCCATTTATATATGTTTCTTTGTTTATTTGATCTTTGGAGTCATCAAATTCATCATTGTAATCATCAAAATTTTTGTTAAACTTATCATCTTTAAAAACACCAATGTTATTATTATAATCAAGCATATTTGTATTGACTATTTCTTTTCCATCAAAAGATTGTTTCAAAACATTATTTACCAAAGCTTCTTTTGTTTTTTCATAGTCCCATTTGAGGAAACCATTTCGTTTGAGAGACAAATTTTCTCTTTTTCTTCTCCATTCATCCATAAACACTTCAATCTTCTCATTCTTAATATTTAATGACAATGTAAGGGTTTCTTCTTCAGATAAACCATTTGTTAGATCAATGATCAAATCTTGTTTCATAGACTCAAAATCATTCGCAAAAAAGATTTTACGTTTTTGATTCAGCTTTGTTCTCTCTTTCTTCCAATCCAGCAGAATATCACCTTGTTTTTCTTGGTTAAATTTTGATTGAAGTCTATTTTGTTCTTCAGGTAATAAACCTTCGGCTATGTCATCTAATAAAGCAAATTTAATTGTTTCATAATCATTTGCAATAAATATATTTCTTTTGTTTTTTAGTTCAACTCTCTTCAATTTCCACACATGTTTTGCATCTTCAGAATGTGAGTCAACCTTTTCCGTTGAGACATTCATTATTTGTGTTATCTGGTTATCTTTATTCCATGTAATAGGATAATCATTGTTGTCTTGGTATTTTTTAATGTCACGCTGTTCATACTCATCAATATTGCTTTCAAAAGTTAATTGCAATTTTTTATCATTCATTAAAGAACTATTTGATATTTTTATCAAATCCTTCTTAACTTCTTCATAATAATTATCCAAAAAATTATTTTCAATTGAATCTCTACATTTTTTCTTGTGTACTTCAATGTTGGTATTACAAAACCCAGCTATTTCTATTTGTTTAATTTCTTCTTCAACTTTGTATTTCAGTTTTTCAGTTTCTTCTGGTGAAAAACCATTTGTCAAACTATTAACAAGTTCAGATTTAATATTTTCAAAATCATGATTTAAAAAGTTATCACGTTCAACATTAAGATCAGCACGTTTTAGCATCCAATCAGCGTTTGATTTGTTTTCCACATGAATATTATTATACTCTTTTGGGATGGTAGTCTCTTCTGAAATATCAACAATATCTTCTAAAATATTTTCATATGATTTTTCTTCAGTCTTGGTATTTAAATCTGTTGGAACATTCAATTCTCTCTTAGTTTTCACATCTATATCTTCTGTATGACTTGTTGAGTCATGAATCATGGTCAAATCAGAATTTCCATTATCATTATTTGATAAATTTTTTTCTTCACATAGATCACTCTCATTACTTAATTTTTTTTTTGTTTCATCTAAAATTTTTTGATTTTCAGATTTCTTTTGTATTATTTCTGCGCAATTTTGATTTTCGGAATGATAGCCAGACTTCTCGTCAGTCATTTGGTTTTGAAATGTTTCTTCACGTTTTTTATCTATATGGCTTTCATTGCAAAGTGGAGCACAATGAGTACCTTTAATATATGAATTCTCTATGACAGCATTCTTGGTTTCTTCGATAGCACAGAGCGGTCCAAGTGTTTCCAAAGGTAGAACATAAAACCGTCTGAAACAAATCAAGCGGAACAATGAAAAAATTGTAAAAATTCTATAATAATTTATAATCTTGAGATTCTATAAATAAATACAATAATCTCAAATTTTCAATCTTTAGGTGTAGCATAATAGAAACTTTATTCTAAAATGGCAACTTTAATAATTAATTTCCACTTAAAGGAAATAAAGCTGAAATAGAAAATTTGATTGAAAAGCTTGGGAAATGGTAAGTATAGGCCAAATATTTAGAAGATTTCTCGAAAGAAATGAAAAAATTTCTTTAAAGTTTTTTTTTGCTATTTTCAGGCACAGATTTTTCTGTAGATGTACCTAGACAGCCAAGTGTTTCAACTTCCAGTTTTCATGAGACCATAAAAACCATGTTTGATAAGGTATATATATAAAAAAATTTATATTTTTATTTAGAGATCAATTTTGATTTTCCTTACCACATTTTATTTTATCTAATTTTTAAAAGATGATTTCCAACATCTCTTGAAGAAGAAACATATATTTTTTTTTTTTAGAAATAAAACAAATTTTATTTGAAATATTTTTTAAAAAGTTTGAAAAATGGGCAAAAATAAAAGTGGAGATACTTTTTTTCTCCATAATTTCTCAAACCAAAGTATTTGAATTTTTTTAATTTAAAAATACTTTAATCATTGACCTTCTATTAAGCCAATATAAACTTTCTTTAGTTTATAGTGTTTTAAATTACATTGGTGACTCTATGATTTCCTACCACATGACAATTTTGTGTTTGTCCAAAATTTCTGTCCAATTTTGAGTTTTTAATAGTAGGGTCAAGTAATTGTTATCCTGTTGTGTGTTTTTAGAAGACTATATTTCATTTTCATTTTCTGAAAGTATATGTAGATCATAATTAAAGGGGATATATTTTTTGTTAGGCTAGGAAACTTAGCCAGATTTGCTAATTGGCTTAGGACCAAATATGGTCAAACTTTAAAATACTTCAAATTACATGAATATAAGGGTTTTTAAACAACTTTTAAAAACTCCGATTTTTTAGAAAAACTATATTTAGGCCTTAATCAGAGAATTTAATGATGCCTGAACATGCAAAAAACTAAAAATGCTTCAAATTACATAAAGCATTGGATTCTGACAAAGATTTTAAAAAGGATTTCAAATATGAAATCAGTTTTGTAAAGAAAACCTATATTTATTCATAAAAAAGGGAATTTGCACAATAACTTAAATTTCTTTAACAACATACAATATTTTACTTGTGTCATATTTAATAAATCATGTATACCCCACAAAGTTATTAAGAAATTAACAGTGTTATAAAAAATTGTTTATTTCTCTAGAACATGCTCATATAAAATTATAAACAAATATTCAAAATCATCAGAACTGTCTTCATTGTCTTCATCACTATATAACATCTCATTGTCATAGAAATTATTATCCCCTTTCATGACTTTTTGATTCAATCTTAACTCATTAATGTTATTGGGAGTACTTTGCAGTATGACATACCAGGTAAAGTGTATCTTTTTCCTGTTTATTATCAAATGGTTGCCATGGAGGTAATAGATTAAACAATTAAAATTTTAAACAATTAAAGTAATAAATAAGCAAGATAACATGTCACAATCATAAAAAAAACCAACATACAATAATCTAAAACACTTTCTTTGTGTTATAATGTTCAAAAAAACGTTTGTACTTTCTCCCGTGTAGATCATCAAATTCCAAATGTACTCAGGAATTTTGCAGGTATACATAGCTTATAACTTAATCACCCTTTCCAAAGCAGAACAGATTCATCGACAGAAATGTATCTACCAAGCGTCAACACTGATTTCTAGTGACCATCGAGGTAATGATATTTCAGTTTAATATTTGCGTCTTTTTCATTTGTCTCACCTAATATTAATTAATGTAAATAAAACTTCACATTCAAACTTATTCTACGATATTCTATTCTATGCTTTTATGACCTTCTGGTACCTCCCATAATTTATTCAACGTGTAATACAAATGAATTTAAGGCTTAACTATAAAAGGTTGATGCTATATATAATCGGATATCATGAGAAATGAACGGTCAACAGAACATATTTGTTTATAATGAAATATACTGTGCTACGTGTGATGAATTTGAAAAGACTTTATCCATATGGCTGGTTGACTGCTTGAAATACAGATTAGAGTTCCTCAGTTATCAAAAATTAAAATATTTCTAATGGGTGGCCACTATTAATTTCACCGGCTAGCAGCTAGGTATACTTTTTGATCCCCACTAAAATTAAATCAATTCATTCCTTCTACTGGGGGCTCATCCTCCCATAACACATTTTCAAATTCACTAGCTTTCTTCTTCTTCTTTTGTAAGTACTCTCCTCTAAAGGGAGGTTTAAATCTTTCAGCAGAAAATTGGAAGATGAAGAGTGTCAAAAATGTCATTGTTTTCTTCTTCCTCAACTAATTCACCTTAAAAATCCAAATTATTATCGTCAAAAATAATTGATTCAACCATTTCTGATTCAATGACGAACTCTTCTTCATCACCAGAAGAGGAAAAATTTATGTTCTATAACAATTTTGGATGTTTTTTATCCTCTACCTTTTCACAAAAACATTCATTGCGGAAATGGAGAGGTGAAACTTTGTCATTGGCTCTACAACATAAACTGCTGCTTGATTGTCACTGCAATCAGTGAATTCCATTACTCTATGGCGTGACTAGCTTTAAATCATATTAAAACAAATAAACATTATAATGTGTATATATTTTAAACATATAAAATACTGTAGTATTGAAATTGATAAATGAATATTTTATTTCATCGTTTATAATTAAGTGGGTACTGTTAAAATTAAGACTTCATTTTGAGGAAAAATAATTTTTTTATTATAAGTCTTCATTAAAATCTATGAACCAAAATGAGCTTTCCAGCCTAAAGAAAATATCTACCACCTCTAATTATGATCTACGTAGCATATACTTTCAGAAAATGTATTGAAACCTAATCTACAAAAAAACCACAATGGGATGTTGTGACTATGTATATAATCCCTGCCATATATTTTGGTTATTTGTTAGTTTTACTGTTATGGTTAAATATTTTGTGAAATTTGTTTGACAGTATGAAATGTCAATTAAATCTGTAAAATTCTTTCCAATAATGAAAACAGTTTAACTACATGTGGTGGGAGTTGAAGCATGCTTATTTTAACATGTGGATTGGACCATAATAACTACATAAGGTGGGGGTTGAACCAATTTTAGATTTTCCATTTTGTGGGTTAAATGTAATCTTAAAGTTTTGATGCCAAATCTTTTTGAGTACTAATTTGTGATCAAATTAAGAGTCATTGAAATCTGTTTACAAGATGAATTTTTCGTCTAACCCCTTAAGTATTATTGAAGGAATACTAAAACATTGTAACCTCATTGCAAGCCCTAATTAATGTCACTTCTTTTAATTATTTTAATTTTAGACCAAATTAGTTACATTTCCGTTAGAGTCAATTTGCTCTCTTAGTACATTGTTCTGATACTGTGCTTCTTAACATTGTTACGAGTCACATGTCCATTCTTGGGAAATCATAGTAGCATAGCAAATCAGGGTGTAAGCTATTGTTTATAAATATTAGAACTTGCTTTGAAATATCTGAAGGATGGTTAGAATCGGTATTAAAATATAAAAAATTTTCATCTTGCTTTTTACATATATATCACAAAATATACATGACTTTTATATAAAACAAAACAACTTAAAGTTAATTCCAGAACTAATCAAAAAACCAATTTTAACTCTTTGCTCTGTTTTCTAACATCCATTTTCACCATTGTTCTAAGTCAAAAATACCAGTAATTCCCTGGGTAACATGCGGTGAGGGTTAAACCCAAAATTATATTAAATTATTTAAATTTATTGAAGAATTGAGCTAAGATTAACACCTTCATTTTAAATAATAATAATTTCTTCATCAGTTTCAGAAGCAATTTCAGGTTCTAATTTACTTCCAGAATCACTAATATTTAAATATCAAAAGTCAGAATTATCAGATTGATTCAAAAACTTGCAGCTTCTTCTTTATAATAAAACACATTGAATGCATCTATTTGAGAACTTGGATTTTTGTAACAAATTACAACAACATTTTGTTGCATTCTAGAACAAAGCTGAACTTAGTAAAATGTTTATTAAAAAAATTTATATTAAAAAAAAAAAAAAAAAAAAAAAAACAAAAAACTTTCTCTATACTGGTAAAGAGCGACAGATAGTGCATATATCCTGGTTATGACGGGTGTAAAATATTTGTTTGTAATCTACAATCATGGAAAAAATATTATGACACTTATACGCAATTAGGACACCTTAACAAATGAAAAAATTACCACAAGCAATTAAAAATACGGATATAACGTATTTCAGTATATAAAATTAATTAATTAATCTAAAAGTACATTAACTGAAGTCTTCAAAATTGGTCATTGCTAAATATTAACAAATTAATAGCATTGATTGTTGATCACTTTAAAAAATACTTCAACAACTTAAAAGCCTTGGTCAAATTAATTTTATGAATTTGATATAAGAATATTGGAACTGAGGTAAATGAATCAATATATAACTGAAAAAATTCCCACTTACTCTGAAGTAAACACATGACTTGGAAGCTTTCCATTGCTGTAAGCAATGGCTCTGACAAATTTAAGACCCCCTGTTAATAAAACTACACCTTCAGCCTGACAGTACACCTAAAAAAAAAAACAAGTAAAGAATTCAAATTATGTACCATATAAAGTAGAATATAAAGTAAAATACAATTTTTATGAAATATATAATATTATGGAAATAATCTTTAATGTTACTCAAAGAGATTTTGGTATAATAAGTAGAAATTTTGATAAAGGTCTTGTAGTTAAAGGACTTCAAAGGCAGTAGCAAATTAAATAAAATAATGAAAAAAAGTCTGTTTAAACAAAAATTTTTGAAAACGATACTATAATTTTACAAAAAACTTCTAGAAAAACTAATGAGAAATGTTTTCAGAAATAAAGTTCTTGGAAAATATTTGAAAAGATAAATTTTGCTGAAAATTGAAAAACTTACCCAGCTTTAATGTTAAGATAAGTTGAAATTCAGGGTTTTTTTATAAGGTTTCAGAGAAAGACGGAAAATTTTGTGTTAATAAACATACGCAATATGTGAAAATACATCTAACACAACTAAAAATTAACTAAAAACAATGAAAAATGGTGCCAAATTTGTAAAATCCCACTTCTATGCTATTTTTAAAGTTTTATTAGGATTACCAAAAACTCAAAAACTGTCAAAGATTGATAAAAAATTTTATCATAAGTAACCTATAGTAACACCAAAACAAATAAATGTATAACATCACATGATGACAAAAATTTTGAGGCTCTGTCAAAAAGTTTCATATTTTGTCAGGAGAGCATAATCTTTTATGGTCATTTGATTTCAAAAAAATTCGAAAAAAACTATGAATTATTATCCAAAAAATTTAAATACTGCCAAAAAAACACAGCTGTAGCTGTAGAAAATACAGTTGTAGCTAAGGAAAAAATAGAGCTGTAGCTATGGAAAATAAAACTTTTAGCATTTATGCAAATATGAAGTCACTATTGTCTTAAAACAAAATGATTCATCTTACAGATGAAAATAAAAATAGAAAAAATTTAACTCCCTATAGTATCTCAAAACACAGAATATTATTGACTATGATCCATAACCAGATGTAGAACACTCTATTTTACAAATCAAAGGTTCCAGAGTTGAGTAACTATGAAGAGATTTTATCCATTCATTTATTATTTTACATCTTAGAGGATATAGGTTATTGTGTTTCATTCATCAACAGAATTTTGAAAAATTTCACCAAATAATGTTCAAATATGGTTAAAGGAGCAAGAATTATAAGCACATCACATATTAATTAAAATATGTCTTCTATGGTCACTTCATCTCAGAAAAAATTTACAAGATTCATTAACTCAGTTTTCAGTCTTCTGTTCCTTTATGGTCATTGTGAGGATTTATATAAAAGCCCTTGCTTAGATCTTCAAAAGTTTTAAAAACCCTACTCCACTTAAATGACTATTATTGGAAATGTGGTGATGGCTATATTTAATTGTTTATAAGGAATTAACTTTTCATCTCCAAATTTTTAAAGCTCTAAAGACTTAAGATAAATCTAGGTTTTCCCACTGGAGGTACGCAAACTTCATATCTGGAACAATTGTAGCCTAACTAAGGATCTAATCTTTTCCATAAAATGCCAAAACAGAATTATGATGAGATATTCAAGATGACAAGTATAATGTAAGATCTTTGTCCGGTAACCTGTCATTGTCATAAACAAAACACAACAAAACATAATTCATACAATATTCTCAAAAGCAAAGCCAGGCAGTTTATGGGTTCTTGATGATAAGACCGTAATGGTCTTCTACGAGGTTTCCGCGTTTTGACTGAAATTATGCAGTTTATTAAATAAGAACAATTTCAAAAGTTTATGTTTAAATATATCTTTATGAAAAAAAAATGTAAGTATATTTTTATCTACACTGTAAATTTTTGTAGCAGAAAATATAAATTAATAATAATTATATGAATCCATCATATGGTTATTTTGGTCATAACCATCAAAAAGTTTTGCCTCATCACTATACCTTCGCTAAATGTGGAGTTGGTACAGACCCATCTGTTGTATAAAATATAGTGGCAGATTCGTTTCCACTGTAAAGATAAACTGAATGTCCAACTTCAACCTAGATAAAAAAAACAAAATCAGGATTAAAAGTCTCCTTAAGAATAAAATATTAATGTATAGATCCTTTTAGGTCTTTTTAGCAGAACCTAAGAACTATGATATTAAAAGTAAAGACTTCAGATTTAATTATTTCCATATCCAGAAAGGTTTTGGCTCAATTTTAACTTTCAAACATTACATTTACATATTGAGCATATTTACATCTTGAAAAATGAATTTTAAAAACCCATAATAGATACTTTTTGCTACCCATGAAAATTTAGCTCTGCAAAAAATTCAAGAAAATATTAAACAGATGTTGAGAAAAGCCACTGAACAGATCTCAAGAAAAACAAATAAAGATTTTAGCAAGAGTAAAAATTTACGAGAAAACATAGTATATGTCATTTATTACTTATCTTTGGCATCTAACTTTTTGCAAAAAATCAAAAAAAAAATAATGAGTCAATTCAGAGAAATATCAAAATTATAGATTTTTGGTATATATTTGCATTTACCCTGAATTTATGATTAAAGAGAATTTTTTTCAAAAACACGTCTTCGGCACCTCAAAATATTTGTGATGAATTTTGCCTCCATTACTCAAATTATCGTGAGAAAAAAGTTTTTTGAGAAAATCTCGAACAGGTTATTTTTTTCTTATCCTTTATATCTTTTTTTTCAAACAAAAAATCAGAAAAAGTTAATGAGCAGATTCAGAAAATTGGGCAAACGAGAATTTTTTCAAAAACTCAACTCAGTCCAGCTATTTGCCTTAATAATTCTTAAGTTCATGCACAAAATTTTAAAAACGAATGGATATTGAGATCAAGTATGGAAGGACTGACTGAAAAACAACAATGAATTCATATGCATGGGTCCAAAAATGACCATGGTTAAATTTTTCTCTCCAATCATTTGTACTGCCAAAAATTACTTAAAACAACATAGTGCTTACGCTACCACCATTCATTTCACCAGCGACTATACCAGGTGAAGTCTCGATAAACTCTAAAGAAACAAAATAGTTGTAAAAAAAGTTGAATACTCAATTAGAAAAGGATTGATCGATTAATTTAACTTCATATTATAAATATTTTTAATTAATTTGTGAGGTCTATTGCAATTAAACTTCAAAATAAGTAAAATATAACTGGATACTGAAAACGTTGGTAATAAACTATATCTAATTAAGATGTCAAAATGTTAAAAACAAAATAACCCAAGAAAACCTTATCATAAACAAGGTCATACCATATAAATAGTTAGCACCTGAATCTTAGTGCAGCCCACAGCTTCATTATTAATTGACAACACTTATCAATTAGCAACTAAACCAACTCTTAAACCAAGGATCATATTTTAGAGGACTACCAAATTTCTTTTTAGGAAGCCTATTCTAGCATCTGGAAAAAAAATCCAACTTAGAAGTATAAAAGGAGAACTTTTTTACCAGCCAAGATTTAATTTGTCACTAAATAAAGTTCTTTGAATCGTAAATATTAAGACATCATAAATAACTTATAATTTCTTCTGCATATTTAGTTATCTCAGAATTTTAATCGTTATTTACTAAGGCGAAAGAAAAATTACTTATGTAACATTACCTTAAAATCAACTAAATTTCTAAAATTAAAGATTAAAAGAGAAAAAAAACTTTTTAGTACGTAACTACACATTTGCTATATTTTATTTGAAATGAATTTTTACCAAATGAACAATACAAGAAAATTTACCTGCAACAAGAATTTTGTAAATATTTTCAGCATCAAGTGATATGGTATAACTGCCAGAATTTTGAAAATATAACAGTCGTCCAACATCAGGAATGGAAAGAGATTTGACAGACACAGCCTAAACAAAGCAAAATTTTAAATATTGGTGTGTTTACATAGTCTGATACAAAAAAGAAAAAGCTTTCAACTATTTTTTTGGCTAAAACAAAATATTTAGATTTCAAATTTTAAAAAGTCATATATTATTCTTTCTTTTCTTATCATTTAAAAACTAGAATGAAATAACACCTTCAGCTAAACCAAGTGAGTAAACTGAATCCTCTAAAATATTTAAAATAAAGGAACAGGCGAATCTATTGTCTTATTGATGTGCATGATCTTGATTCAAAGTTTTAAAGTTAACACCATTATCTAAAACTACCAGAAATACGAACCTTTTTATCTTCATTTGTAACATGCCAAGCATATTTGTCTTCATTTGAAGGAAAATAAAACAGCACACTTTTACCCTAGTAAAAAAATTTAGAACTGAAAATCAACTAATTTTTAACCGGAGTAAAGGATATCTATAAATCAATTTTCATTATAGCACTTATTCGAAATCAACAAACTACCATACTTCACTTTGCATCTAATACTTTATAAATCAAACAAGCTTATTTTACATGCTCGATGAGATGCCAACTATATTTCAAATATCTGACAAAAAATCAAAATCAAATTATTTCTAATATATTCTATAAATATCCATCCTTATACATAAATAATGAGAAGTCAACACTGCATCTATTTTTCTATATATCTATCTGATAAGAAGCCAAATGTATCAATCATTCTATATAACTCCATATATACTCTGCAAATGACCATTCGTCTATTATTTCACTTAACTGACAAGAAGCTTAAATGAAATAAATCTTAAGAAGATCAAACTATCATTTTAAACATCTGACAAGAAATCAAAACGGTATCTATAATATTATATATCCGACCATAAATTATTTATGCATCTATCATATCATATATCTGACAATAAGTTAACAATGTATCTATCATAACATCTATCAGCCTATAAGTCAACTATGTATCTAATATTTATATATACAAAAATAAGTCAACTACGCATATACCATTTAACACTGCATTTTCTCCGAAAGCTTTCCCTAAAAGTTTCATAGCAAAAAGAAAAAAATTTAATCATTTAAAGCAAGGTCGTATTTCCAAATATATCCCAGTTACATCATACATACTCATAGCCCCAAGGAAAAAGAACCCAACCTATCCCCAAGACTTTAATCACATATAAATAATTTTGGATTGGTACTTAAAACAATACTTTAAAAAGTTAAATAAATCACAATAAGTATGAAAATTTTGATACTTTTTAGTGCACAGTGTTTAATAATATTTATGAAATTATTGCCTTATCTGAAAATAAGGATTTTTCGAAGAAAACTAATTTAAATGTTTAAAAAGAATTCCCTGGCCTTAATCATATGTTTTCCTGGAAACAGGAATACAAGAATAACTTTGAATGACAACAATAAATTTTTTGTTTAAACACAACAAAACAAAAAAAAAAAAAAATTGTCTGGCAGCATTTAAATCTTTCTGTGAACATAAGAAAAAAATATCTGATCACATTCAATTCAATTTCTGACAAAACTCAAGAAAAATATGTCTCGTCACAAAAGAAATAATTTCTGCCCATAAATAAACCTTTCTGAACACAAGAAAGACATTTTCTGGCCAGTGCAACAAAATAATCTGCCTAGCCAATTATCTCAGTAAAAAATTTTCTCGAATCAATAGTCGAATTAATTGTCTTGTTATACATCTTTGCAATACACTAAATTGAAAAAAATGAAAAAACCTGTGAAATTAATTCTCTTTCATGGAAACCACCATAATTTAAATAATACCAGTTCTTTTGTGAAATAAAGCTGTGTAGTTATTTTTACACATGATTTATCTATCTATACTCACTTCTTATAATCATAATGGATAAAAATACTCACCTTTATAATGTATATTGAAGTATTCTTTGACAGCTTGTCATCCAGGTTAATTATATATTGTTCATGCGTAGCAGCGTTAGAGTCACATAAAATGGAACTCCAAATGCCTGGAGGGGCATAATCTGACTCCTCCTAGGTAATGAATGAATTAAATGAAAAATTTACAGAAAATTACAGAAACAATTAAAAAGAGTATTAGCAAGCATTGAAACAGTATCATACTGTAAGTTTAACTCTAGAAACAATGTAATCCAATATTCTTTTTTAAACACTGGCTCAATAACTTCAAGATCTAAAAAACATTAAAAAAAAAAACAAGAACAAGTCACATATTACAAAGTCATGCCTATAGTGAGAATAAGATGTTATCTAGATGGTTCAACTGAATATCTTTGAATAAAACATAACATTTCAGTAAATCATAACTTCAGTTTATCAGATCAAAAATTAGTTTTAAAGAGGAAATCCTGAATAATAATTTTTTAAATAGCTAAATTTTTACAATATACACATAATAAAGTCTTCTTCCTACTCCATAAAATCATGTAAATGTAAATTTAATTGCTTATTAATGTAGGAATATTAGCGGAATTTATTAACTCAAAACAAAATATAAACAAAATATTTTGAGAAAAATTTAAATTTGAACCATAATTAGTCGCTCAGACAAGAATTTTGTCAAATAAAAATATGAGTTAAAGAATGAGTTAAATGCATGCCTTATAGCATGTACTTTATTTAAACTAGTGAAAGGGATTCAGTAAAATCATACTAAGTTCAAATAAAATATAAAATAAAATCAGAGAGAAAATAAAATTAGATTTAAAATAAAAAATAAAAGCAGTTAAGGGTGAATTAGCTACAATTACTTTAACATCAACTTACAATAATTTTCTTTGTAAGAGAAGAACAGCTAAAATGGTAAACACCATTTTGAGCAAACCTCATTCCCATGCATCGCCTAAATATGAAAAAAAAAAAAAAAATGATTAGCTTGTGTTAGAATCTAGCGAAAACTGAAACTGAAACCATTATTTATTTTTTTTGTATTTAACCATCTAATGTTCTTGATTTTAGATGAAGCATTTATGATGGTATTGGATAACATGTATAAATATTTTTTAAATCACCATGAATTATACAACAAAAATTTTAAAAAGACTAAATAAAATTAAAAAAAAAAAAAAAAGAAACTTAAAACACACTGCCATGAATTGGTCTTATTTATGAATATCAAAAAAAATAAGTATCCTAGTATTGACCTCTTTAGGATAAAAAAAAAAATGTCATTATTATATGTAAATTAATGTAAATTATGTATATTTACATCTTTAAGGATAAAATAGTTTTGAAATTCTATTTGACACGATAAAGGGATAATTATCAGGAAAAGATGAATACTTTACCGGAATGAAAACACGACATCGTCATCTCCTTCATTTAAACAATCTTTATAAAGACTAAGTGAGCTAGATACACCCTTCGGCCACATCCAACAAACCAAATCATTCAGAGATATAACAAGTGGATCAGGAGATATACGTTTTCGTGTAACTTGAAGTTTATAAAGCTAGAAATTAAGAAAATCTTATAAAAGTTAAAAATCAATATATTTTACTTAAATATATTCAATTTGCAGAAATAATAATAACATTGAAGTAATGTTGATATTAAAATAATGCTGAAATAACAGTAAAAAGGAAATTTATGTGAAAAACCAGAAAAACTGAAATACAGCTAAAAAATTGTCAGATCATAAGCTCCAAGTTTTTAATACATTTTTTTTCAAAAGGCATGTTGGTGACTCTTAAGGTCTAACTCTACTGTGAGCGATATAGTTATATTGCATTTAAAAAGAGCTTAACAGTTGGAACCAGAAAACAAACAGATCTTTACAATTTTCTTGTTCTCTAGATAATTTAAATTAAAATTTTTTAAAAACCAGGTTAAAAAAGACAATTGTGACATAGTTTTAACCTGAATATTTTGACATTCTTCCAGAGGATTTTTTTAGTTAAAGGGTAAGAAAATTTATACAACTACAATTTTATCACTTTTAAACTACTGCTGAACATCATCAAATTATAAGGGTTTACTCTAAAATGGTTGATCTGCATAATATTCAGATATTCAAGAAATAACTTCAATACCAAAAGCTCTATATAAACTATAACTGTTTTAAAATTTAAAAAACAAGGTATTTTATATGTAAGGTAGCAACCTGAAGATAGTTCCAAATCTTGCTTATATCATGGGTTTAATCATTACCATCATGATACTTGATTTAATGATATTAGAGACCATCTTCCATTCTCACCTGCATTTTGTTAGGTTTAAATTCAAATTCTTCTGTAGCAAATCTGTCCTTATTATCTCTTTTGATGTCTTTCTTGGTTTACCTCTGGACTTTCCTTCCAGTCAATACTTTCTGACCCTATTATTCTTCTCCATTTTCATGAAATGACTCAACCAACTCAACTACCTAATCTGAATAACACCTATGATGCTATGAATACCTAGCCTATGATGCTATGAATACCTAGCCTACTTTTTGGCTCATCTGAATTCATTTAATCAAATTATTAAACAATTAAATTTATTAAACAATTAAAACTTTCTAGCTTAAATTGTGATTTAAACATTACCAGAGGATTAAAAAAGAATTGACAACTCTCAACTTCTTAATATCCAGAAAAGGGTCTAAGATTGATTAAATCAGTGAGGTTTAAATCAAAATTTAGTAATAAAATCTGTAAGCTTGCGTTGATATAAATATACTTTTTGAAAACCCTACTTTTTCTACATTCATAACACCCTTATTATAAAGAATATTTTCTATATTCAATCACCAGGACTTATTTTGGCCCAAAAAGTTAAGCTTCTTAGGTTAAAAAACAAAGGCTATCTTTTCGTGACTCCACAAACAGTCCAAAGTGATCTGGCAAATTTTTAACTGTATATTACCAATTTGTAGGTAAACATACGACTTGACTAAACGCAATTTTCAGTTGACATTCAACATGCCAAGTATATTAATGACCATGCTGACACATAGTTTTAATATTTTATTATTTATTCTTTTAACAACAGGTTTAATTTTGAAATATGTACCACTATACCAAAGTTGGTAAGAATTTTCTAAAAATGAAACACATTAGATCCGAATTATATCAACTACACAATAGTACTTTTTACAAAATTTATCTTAAGGATGATAATATATAATATATTGAGTATCTAATTATAACACACTATGTGCTAGTTTACTTTTATTGAATACATAATTTTACATGTCATTAAATTACTCACTGCAGTCGAAGGCTGTACAATAACTGTGCAAATAATATCTTTTGTAGGTCCAAGTCTAAATACCAGTAAAAATATCAAAACACAGGAGATACCAATAACAAGGTTAAATATTTACACATTATTAAACTTTATTCCTTATACTTTTATATGTTCAAAACAGTTTTTGAGATAAAAGATCAACAGCAATATTTGCTGACAATAATATTATACTATTCTATATACACTGCTTTGTTATATTGATGATAAACATTTAGAAATTCGATCAAAATACAGCAATGACAGACCTCTATTAAAAACTCAAATGTGAATTTTAATTTAGTTTTATTTGATGATGAACTTTTATTACTGCCTGGTGAAAAAGGGGGGGATTGTGTAGAACAATTGACCAGCAATAAGTTTTAATATTTATTACCATAGTTACGGCCTAAATTTCTTACCCTCTGAATATAAAAGTTCCAACATCATTAATCTGTATAAAAAAAGCTCCAAAAGAAGACTGTTGAGGACAATTCAAATGTAAGGTGTTGTTTTCCTCGAATAAGACCTGTGAAGAAGAAGAAGAAAAAAATTATTTTTATCAGATCTCAAATCAGGAAATTACAAAAAAATATGTATCTTTATATAAACGTCCTTAAATTAAAAAAAAAAAAAATCAATGTGGAAGTTTCAAACATATATGTATGATAGTATGGCATGTCAACTGTGTTTCAACATATATGTACAGTAGTATGACATCCAAAGACCATTATGTACGGTATTATGGTGTGAAAGTTGCATTACATTTAAAGAAACTTAGATAAGCATGAAAAAACTTCGGCAATATCAAAGTTTTTTAGCAACAAGAATTCTGTAGTTTAAAATTAATTTTGTCTATCAATAACATAATAAAGGTAGGATTAATGGTTATAAAATACTAATATATACCTGGCTTACACACACAATAGATTTCACATTTGACCATTTCCACCAGATAAAGTCTCCCTTTGAAACAAACAGAACAGATGGAACAAAACCACTGTCTTTAACCTTTACCTCATGGTGCTGAAATCAGATTAAAAAATAATTTAGTAAAACATCAATAAATTTGAAAATGAACCCATGATTCCATGATAAGATTTATAAAAACTGAAAAGGAAAAAGATTACTAAATCAATGAATTCCTTTCTGAATGGTAACTTTCATAGGTAGATTTAAAAAATAAATAGACATACAAAACATATAAAGTATACAAACTTTGAAAATATAACTTCAATCTTATTACAATTGGTTTTTTTGTAGTTCAAAATCCAGGTTTTGAAACAGGGTGGGCATATTTTGAATACAATACTAGTACCTTGGCTTTCGGTTGCGCAATTAAGCAACACCACCTATTATCAATATCAAGTTCATTCTCCGAAGAGCAAAATGTATGAAGTCCACAAGAATCCATGGATAAGCAATACACTCCAGCCTTTTTTATAACATCAATGAAATCCTGATTGTAAACGCAGCATTCAGAGTTAGGGGTACAAGTACGTTTTCCCGAATGCTCATCTTCAATAACTTTACGTAAAATGAAATTATCAGACATTTCTTCAGGTTGCCAAGTCATCCAAATCCTATCGCCTTGATTAACCGAACCAAGAGCTAACAGTGAAATTTTATATTATTAATTTATTGATATTCACTTTCAATGGTTTACATAAAATAAATACGTAAAACTATTCGATGTAGTTCTGGTAACAAATGAAAACCGAGATTAGGTTTTAAAAAAGACAAATCAGAAGACTCGCTCATAAACTGGAATAAATTATAGAAAAAACTAATTAACTCCCAAAATTTGTTCTTATGACTTTATCAAATTTATTCAGGTCTTCTAGTCATATTCTTGATGAAATCAGTGCTTTATCAGTTTTCTATTATGGAAAATGCAAGTATATTTTCAACAAAATATATATAAAAACAAAACCAATCAAGTAAATTTTTGAGTAAAAATTGATCTCTTTAGGGGCAAAAGACTTGGACCAACAACTTTTCAAAATAGCCGATATGTCGGAACTATAAGAATGATATTTTCCAGCTTAGCCAAAATTATGCCAACTTATTTGATGAAAAATTTGACGATTTGAGAGTCTTGAGTACTGGGTGCGATCAAATCTTCAAAATTACTTACATGATAAAATTTAAATTTCAGCAGAATCGGAACACAATCTTATCAGAAAAAATTTTATTTTATTTATAAGGAAAACTTGATGCATTTTTAGAAAAAACTAATCAACGGTTATTGGAAAGAAATTTTATATTAAGTAAAGTTATAACCCTCTTATAATCACTAGAAGTTCAAAAGAGTGTTGTTAAAAACATTAGATGAGAATTTTTTTGCTTCCTATGGTCATTTACATTGAAAAAAAAAACTTTTAAAAAGCTTTTAGGAAGACATAAAAGTATCATAAAATGAGTTAGCTAAAAAAATGCTTTGCTAATGACCAGTTGCTAGGGAAAATGAATTTTGAAATTTTTCGGAAAAACCAACTAAAATACTATTATAGGAAATATAAGTAGAAGCAAATTCCCAAACAGTTATTGAGAAGAATGTGACAGAAGTACTTTCAAAGTCTTGAAAAAATTGATTTTTGCGGAAAATTATTAATTCTGTAGTTTTTTAAGATGCACTATTAATCACATAAAATAAATGTGGCGTATAAAAAGTATCACATTGTATTAAGTAAATACATGATTCAAAAGCAAATTAATTTCATCAGTAATACATATTTAAGCTTTTTCAAGAACTAGCTGCTATAATAGTCAAGTAAGGCCTTTTGATAATATTTGGATGCCCAAAGTTTCAATCAAATTTTATAATCGCAAAAAAAATGATAAAAGCAATTGAGCTAAATAAGGGGTAATGCATTAAATTAAATCCCAGAAAACAAATACTTAAAAAAAAAATTCTGACCTGGTAAAAAATTTTTAGATGATATCCTTACAACATGTTGTGATGTGGCAGGTTTTACAAGAACAACACACTTCAATAAAGACTCTTTATCTCCAATCTCATAAATGCCAAGCTCTCTAAAATTGTATGTAAGTAAACATGACGTCGATGTAACATTGTTATCAACTACAAAAATGGCTGTAGGAGCACAAATCTGCTTGATATACACACAGTGAGAAATTTTATTATCTTGTGTGTTGGCAGGGGTATGTTTATTTTTCCATTGCACCCACACTCTTTCACCAACTGTAATTTCAAGAATTGAACATGAGAACCCTTTGCTTCGCAATTCTACCAAATGTTCCCTTTTTTTTTCTAAAACCTGCACTACGCAAATTTCATTTTTTCCAATAGCTCTATCAACTTCAGTAACAAAATAAAATATCCCAGCTTTTGGAAATGTTTGGAAATATGTACCACTGAAAGTTGAATTTTCAACATTTTGAGTTGGTATATATCCACAATGATCTAAACAGTATTTAATCTCCACAACAGAATGTGGTGTAGAACAATTATTCCACACCCATCTTATTGTATCGCCTTTGTAAAGCTTTAACAACATTTTTTTAAAACCACCATCAGAAACTTCAATATCAATTATAGGCTTTGGACGCACGTGAACTTTCAAAGGGCAATGATTAGCAAAAGCAAAGTGATACTCGTTACTACAATTGAACTCTTGTGTCCATGTTTGTGTATGTTCTAATACACTACCACTATTCCAGCCGTCTTTCACAACTGATCCATTATGTTGTATTTGATAAATGTTGTGTTCTTTTAAATTGTCAACACCTGGTGATAGTTGAAACGTCAGACATTCTCCTTCAAATATTGAAATTACATTTGGAATAAATTCTGCTGGAGTTAATGTAACTATTTTACCGTTTTTTTCTATCACTCCACCATGTTCTTTTTGTTTTACTGTAAAATATTCAACAGCAGGTTTTTTTAGTTCTGAATTTTTAATGTTTTCTTTCTTTTGTGTTTTGCTAAGTTTTTGTTGCTTTGGTTTAGTAGCTTCATCACTCGATGTGTGTGCTGTATCTGAAGTTGTCCAGTCTATTGGCTTTACCCAAAAACGTCTAAAGAAAAATGATTCAAAGTTTGATTCGAAAATAAGGATTGTTTCAAGTTATATTAACTTATCGGTGAAACGCTATTTTGATTAGATAAATTCATATTTTGGAGAGAATCAAAAATATGCTATTTTCCAATTAGCAATTAGTAAAGTACCATTACATGTTTAAAAAAGATTGCTGTTAAAGTTTTTTGACGTTGCTCAACATTAGCGAATAAATGAAGTACAACAATAACCTAGTTTTGATGAGATTTTACTAAATAGGAAAAGGTCTAAATTCATTTAGAAATTGTAAATATATTAATTTTTGGAAATATAACAATAGTATTTTCGATGAGCATTTTTCATACTCATCATTTGGTTGTCGTAGTTTCAGGGGTAGTTCATGCCAAATTTATATTACTGCAAAAAAAAAATCTACCTTGATGTTAGAATTTTGCTGGGCAATGTTCCTTTTATCATTGCAACTGCTCTGATAAACTTTAGACCTGGGTTTTCCAGACTAACACCATCGGTTTCATCATAACGCTTTGTTTGCGGGTCACCAATGACAGGAACAGTACCATCGGTTGTGTAATAGACATCTGCTCCATTCCACTCAGATGAAAGATATACTTTGTGACCTTCCTTTACTTTACCTCCATTTCTTTCAGATATTATTGCAGGAGCGGTAATTTCTTCATCTAAAAGTCATGCTTCATCACATTAAACCCAGATTTTCAATGCATAAGATTTAAAGATTTAAAGAATTATTATTATTATTAAAGGTAAAGGTAATAAATTTATATTTTTTATTATAGAAAATAAGATGCCCATGAAAAAATTTGCAGCTAAGATTTGGTGGTAAAAGATTCGTAGCTAAATATAAGTATTAAAAAAATGGGTTTATGATTCAATGGGTCCATAGACGAGTAAATGACTTTCAAATCCAAAGAAAATACAAGAAATAGATTTCAGACAAAACTGTTTTTATGCAAAAAGCCAGAAAAGAATTTAAAAATATTTGACAAGCTAGAATCACCATATAAATTTCAATTGGCTAACATTATGACCAAAAATGCTATGAAATTAGCAAATCATTGATTTTCGAACTAAAAAGACCAAATAATTTTTGGGCATACCCTGATATGTCTGGATAAGAGTTACAAAAGACATATTAAACCAGACTTTGCTTGTTTATACAAAAGCCATTAATGCTAAACAATGCCTTGGATACATGGCAACCTTGCATCCTGCGTGTCAAACTTCATGGTTAATGTTAATGTTAATGTTAATGGTTAATCCCATTATTGAACCATCATTCAGATGGGAAAATATAAGTATTATTAAAATTTGGAAGTCACCTGATTAATACAGCAATTAAATATTGTTTAGAAAGTTATGTGACAATTTAAAAATTATAAATTAAATCCTATGGTGTTTCAACAAAAATTTATAAATACTCACCGTTTTCTGCAACATGAACATAGCATTCATATCTTCCATAACTCGAAACTGCCTCCACAAAAAATATTCCAATCTCTTTAAACAAAACAACTCGTCCTGTATAAGGAATAAACATATTTTCAGTTTCAACAACTTCATCTGTATCTCTCTTTTTAATACTCCACTTCCAATTGTCTTCAACTTCTTTACTGTACGTGAACAGTATCTCTCTACCCTATATGACCAAATGGAATTATAGTAATTTCATCATATTCTTTTAGGATAATATTATGAAACTTAGTGATATAAGAAGTATAAACAAATATCAATCCACTGAATATTAAACACTCAAAGGCTTTAATAAAGATTAATTGCACTTCCAAAATTTTAAAGACTATTTCGAAGGATAAAAGTTATTAAAACGGCTTTATAACTGAAGTCATCAAAACCAAAGCATTTATTAAAGCAAAAATATAAATCAAGTTAAATTACTTCAATAAATAATTTACACAGAAATAACAAAACAATGAGCTAGTGTTCCATTCAAAACTCAGACATTAATAATTTTCTGCTGTTGCTGTAACATTTTTAGTTATACAACTCTGTCAATGTTGAGGTAATAAATCTTTATATTAGCATTGTTTCACTGTTCTATAATCCATAAGTTTCTATGTGCTTTTCTACTTTCTTTTGCTATTGCATTCTTAAGTGTTAGCTTTGAAACAACTATCAGTAGGAAGTTTGTTCAAATAAAATATGACGAAATATGAAATTATTTTGATTTCGCTGGGCCATTATTAAATTAAAGAAACTGAATATCAAATTCTGACTAGCTGCAGCAACTTTCTGACACAGAAATTGAATTGAATATAATTTAATTATAATATAATATAATTTTAGATTTGCTTAGTTTTTTTAAATGAAATTAGCCAAATACAATCAAGATTTTGTAAAATTGCTTTTTCTTATTTCTCCTTAACTACCAAGTATAACTAGTTATTTATTTTATTTGTTGTATGTCAGCTGGGCTTACCTTCGCAAGAAGGGCTTATGATTCCAACACAACATGTATCATTACTTACAACTGCTTACCTTCGAAAGAAGGGCTTATGATTCCAACACAAACTGTATCATTATTTACAACTATACAAATAAATTTCAAAAAAGTGCTCAATGATAAAGTCAAAGATCTTGTGCGAGTACCCTCTTTTTCTTTAAGATGAGGCATTATTTCATATAAATCAGTAATTAAGTTGAATTGTTTGTAGAATTTCTTTATTAAATTTGTACCATTAATTTTTATGAAAAAAGGAAACAAATAGTAGCTTCATGGTTAGAAAATTCTTTCTTTATAATAAAATATTTTCAATATTATACAATTTTTATTTTATATAATATGAATAGCTTTAATTTGTACTTTTAGCGTAACTGTATTATAGTTTTAAGTGTTTGTTTCAGATGTCATTCATCTAAAGATAATTTGTACTTTTAGCGTAACTGTATTATAGTTTTAAGTGTTTGTTTCAGATGCCACTCATCTAAAGATAATTTGTACTTTTAGCATAACTGTATTATAGTTTTAAGTGTTTGTTTCAGATGTCATTCATCTAAAGATAATTTGTACTTTTAGCATAACTGTATTATAGTTTTAAGTGATTGTTTAAGATGTCATTCATCTAAAGATAATTTGTACTTTTAGCGTAAGTGTATTATAGTTTTAAGTGTTTGTTTCAGATGCCATTCATCTAAAGATAATTTGTACTTTTAGCATAACTGTATTATAGTTTTAAGTGTTTGTTTCAGATGTCATTTATCTAAAGATAATTTGTACTTTTAGCATAACTGTATTATAGTTTTAAGTGTTTGTTTCAGATGTCATTTATCTAAAGATAATTTGTACTTTTAGCGTAACTGTATTATAGTTTTAAGTGTTTGTTTCAGATGTCATTTATCTAAAGATAATTTGTACTTTTAGAGTAACTGTATTATAGTTTTACGTGTTTGTTTCAGATGTCATTTATCTAAAGATAATTTGTACTTTTAGCATAACTGTATTATAGTTTTAAGTGTTTGTTTCAGATGTCATTTATCTAAAGATAATTTGTACTTTTAGCATAACTGTATTATAGTTTTAAGTGTTTGT
>JAUZNK010011926.1:0-23401 GCA_035046665.1 Euphysa ruthae
TTCCGCCAGAGGTGGGAGTCGAACTCGTAACCTTTCGGTCCGGAGTCAAACGACCTCACCACTGTGCCAACTCCGCTATTGAGTTAGGTAGTTCTGTTAGTTAGGTAGTTCTGTTATATCGCCAAGAAATATCAAAAGAGTGCATGCATAGTCGTAGTGATCGTAAGCAAAAGCCCAAGTTGAAATACTGCATATGCTTTCAAGAAACAAATTCCAGTTACCAGTTCTAGTTGTAGATTAAATCCAATATTGTGTTTATTACATCAAAATAAGATATCCAAAACTTAACAAGAGGGGAACTTTTGGCTTTTAATGTATTGATGAAAGTATCATTACTTTTACATCACGTAACATAATTTTTTTTGATTCAAGAAATATGTTTAGTAGCAACCTTTGAACTACTTCGTAAAATATTTTTTGCGAGTATATGCAACGGTTATACATCTCTGCTGTGATGTGAACCCTGCTGTGCCAAAACGTTTTCCAGTGACACCAAGTATCATCATTAGTGTTTGAAGTGTACCTAGAAACAAGACAACTTTCAAAAACTCCTCTTTTTTCTTGAAAGTCATCTCGCATGCTTTGGCATATATTGCTTAGTCCAACACACACACAATTGATGAGAGCTCGAATTGCGTCACATCTTTGAAGTATCATGTATACAGTGCCAATTTCAGTAGCTGGGTTGTTGATAGTATCGAGATATCCAACATTACTTTGAACTACAACTATTCTTTCATGAACCAATATATTAAAGTCCATCTGGGTATCATGGGGTCAGGATCAAAAACACACAAACAGCACCATGTAAAGTACCTAAAAATTATTTAAGTAAATATTTTAACATTTATAGACTTAAACACCTATGTTCAAACAAATCATGTTCTTAGCGTTAAGTTATAAAATCAATTCATGGGTAACATTTGTTTTTTTATTTCTCACTTTTTTTTAAAGAAAATCAATCATATGTTTAGGTCTTATATATAATATATATATATATGTTTTGTGGTTTTCTAAAATACTGAAAAATATATGTTTTAATATAACCAACCTTAGTTCATTTTTATTTCTCACATATCACGCTCCTTGCGTGCTCTCCATACTGCATCTTGGGTAATGTATACATGTTCACATATCACGCTCCTTGCATGCTCTCCATACTGCATCTTGGGTAATGTATACATGTTCACATATCACGCTCCTTGTATGCTCTCCATACTGCGTCTTGGGTAATGTATTCATGTTACTTTTTAAGGAATTATGTTTTCAATGATAGATGATGTTTTTAAATGTAGGGGACAAGAGGCAGGATGTAATAGTAATATATTTATTTAACAAAATATTTTCGGTGTTCTATTACTAACAAAGTTAAGTTTGAAATTATGTTTAGAACTACTTGAATAGATCTTTTATCATACAAATATCAATCAGTTAAATGATTTTATTGTTAGAATATTCATTTATGTCAGTATATAATTATGTTAGATTTATTTAAGAAGCTAACATCTAGTTATTTTTTTGAAATCTGAAAATAACAATACGAATATATGAATATGAATATTTAAAATTGCGTGAATTTTGATTCATTATTAAGTTTTAAAAATCAATTTTTCATAATTCATAATACTACTTACACCGTTCCATTAACTAATCTGAATCTTTTCAAAAATATTTTTGTTTGTCAACTCAGGCATTAATAATTAAAAAAATATAAAACGCATGTCATGTGTCATAAATTTTATTGAGCGACGTTTCAGGAGTCATGCTGCTCTATCATCAGGCTAGTTACAATTAAAATTTTTTAGGTTTTTATAGGAATAGCGTAGGCTCAAAATCAAGTGCTTTTAAAAGGTGTCAATTAGTTTATTAGTGGCGTTACGGATGTAGACTTTTGCGGACTGACAAGGAATGTTTATATCGTTGGTAACCAGATATCAGGAAGTGTATACGAAATTCGATTTATATGATTAGGTTCTTTGACAGAGTAGATAGCTTCTTTAATTTTGTGAGAGACAAGGCGAGGTTTGGAGTCAATGATCGATTTGTTATCCCATTGAAATGAATGATGTTTTTCCCCATGAGTGTATAGCGATTTCGTTAGATGTGTCGTATTTTTTGACTGCGCGCTTGTGTTCGTTAGTTCTGCTTTTTAAGGATCTTTTGGATTCTCCGATGTAACTTGCCAAAGAATATCAACACATCGAAACTGTTCTTATCGCTAACAACTATCCAAAAGAATTCATCAAACAAAAACGCAAAAAACTCACTACTCCTAAACCAGCCATTTAGCCAACAAAAAAAGATCCGATAAGCTCTGTTAACCTTCCATATGTCCCTCGCCTAAGTGAATCTTTAAAACGTATTTTTACACAGCATAATATTCGAACAACTTTCTACTCGCAGCAGACGTTACGCAATTTACTTTCGCATCCAAAACTCATGACATGCGTTTTATATCTTTTTAATTAATCTGAATCTCATTGAGATGTTTATTAGTGCTTGGTGACTTTTAACCAAATTTTTAGACTCATGTGGACTGGATATAAAAGGGAACTAAATGATGGTGACTTATGGCAATTACAGATTGAAAATACAGCAAGCTATAATATAAAACTGTTTTCTAAATATTGGAAAGAGGAAATATACAAAAGGGACAGGTAACATTTTAAAATTATGAATTTTGAATACGGTAATGAATATCAAAAATCTGATCAAAAACATTTAAGTGTATAAATTAAACTTGGTTTTGAAACTTTTCTCTATTCCAACAATTTAGGAATGAGTAAAGTAATTTGGGTATAGAGAATTTTCACCAAATTTTCATTAAATTGATCAGGAATTGAACAAAACCAACATTTTCTTATTTTATTTTATTTTGTTGCTGTTATTTATTTAATTAATTAAATAATTACTTTGATTAATTTCAAACTGATTTCCATCTTCAACTTTCACATTTAATTAAAATTTGTTGTTTTAAACTTTAAGAATTTTAATGGAAAAATATTTAGGAGAAACTTTTTGGGATAAGCATTTTATTTTTTTTTGTGAAAATTTTTAGTTGGGAAAAAATGGCTTTCGCTAACTGTAAGAAGTTCCGGTTTTGTTATGATTTTGTTTATACCTATATTATCAGTATCTTGCTTTAAAAGATTTCTTAGGTATAATTCAAAAAGGTAATTTGTTTCTGAACAATTTAGGAGTCCTGTAATAAAAGAAAACTCAAAGGGAATCAGCCAGGTAGAAACTCCTGAGGTGAAATCACAAAAGTTACTGCATGAATATAAACCATCAATTACAAAAGTTATGTATAAATGTAATGGAAGATTATTTGTTTTGGCAGTACTAGTGCAGATATTGTATACAATGTTGCTCTTTGTCAGTCCATGGTTACTAGGGTAGGTGAAACTATTTTCAGATGGGTTTAGTAATTCTCGTAATTAAATCGCTGTAACGCCAAATACTGCAATAAAATACTTTGATACTTATGGTTTAATTAATAACCTAATCTAAAAATACATAACCTAAACTAGATATTACATAGCCTAATTAGGGTATTAATTTTAAAATTTTTTTGTTTGGAGGTTAATTTCGACATAAATACTAGAACAAATTTATTTATAGAAGTAAAAAAGGTATAGAATCAACTAATAAGCACTGGAAAGTTGTTTTGAAATTTAGGTAGTTAAATAAAACCAGGGAAAGGCCAATGAGTATATTTCCAATTTTACCACAGTTTATCATCATAACAAACCCTTACGATTAGAATTAAGCGCCAGTAGACCTTGGTGCCCATTTACTGACATATTATGGAGTGCTGGATCAAAGGTACACCTGTGGGATCATTTTTAATACTAAATCAGCTAATAATGAAGTAGTCCAATCATAGGTAGCCGGTCTTACAAGAAAGTATTAATAGCATGGAAATCTCAAATAATAAAGAGCTATAGAATAATTTTTAGGCAAGCAAGGAAAGGTTGCCGTCCTTGAGGTTACTCAACCTATAAATATTTTAATTTTATTTCTGTTATCTGCCATTTGATACTTTCATACATAAATTATACTTTGAGATTTACTCTTTTATTTAGGAAAGTGGTTGATACTATTGAAGAAAACAACGAGAGTTATTACTGGGGCTATATCTATGCAATTTTACTCCTGTTTAATGGCGTTTTAACATCCATAGCTAACCAACAATTTTTTAGTTTCTGTCATGTGCTTGGAATCCGTATTAATTCCTCTTTAAATGCTGCTGTATTTAAAAAGGTGAGCATTACTGTCTTCTTTCAGTTATGCTTTAACAGTGATTTCGAGATGGATTTATAATAACAAATTTTTTTTTGTTTATATAAACATTGTAAGACGAATGACAAAATTTAAAAAACTTAAGTTTAACCGACATGTTTCAGTGTATTCTCTACATCATTTTTAAGGCTGTATTAAAAATTAAAACAAATTGTATACTTAACTTGTTAATTATAATTTACTGTGTATCAATATGATAACTGTAAAAGTAAAGAAGAGAAATATCAAGAAAATGAGGCTAATTAGTATTGTAAAGAAGAGAGAACAAGGAAAAATTAAAGGCTATCACATATTTTTATGAGATACTTGCTTGTACTTTCTTTACTATTATGCTAATTTCCCTGTTATTTCCATTTTTAACTTTTAAGATTTTACATTGACAATTATCATATTGACATGCACTAATTTAAAATTAACAAGTTAGGTAAATATTTTTTGTAGTTTTTAATTTTTTGGGTAAACTAAGTTTGTTGTTTTTCTTCTTAAAATATTTATTCAACTTTTGCTTTATGTCAAAATTAAAAGAAAGGGCAATAAAATATGGCGCTCCTCAACATCAGGGCTTTGCAGATAGATGCGCTAGGACTACTTACAATTTGGCTATGCTGAAATATATAGGGACATGAAAAATAATCTTCAATAAAATAATATGTAAAATAAAAATAAAAGAACAAACTAAACTTAAAATCAATTCCCATCTATTGTTTTATTCATAATCCAAGACAATATATATAACAATTTGCTAAAAAATTTATCAATGTTTTGTACTTTTTGTGCACAGTCTTCTTTTTAGATGCTTCGACTTAGTTTGGCAACTAAGATAGAGACTACATGCGGTGAAATCGTAAACTTAATGTCTGTCGATGCCCAAAATTGCCGTCGATTTTTTTTATATACACAGTTTGGTTGGACAGGACCTCTTCAAGTTTTAATAGCATTAATATATCTGTATCAATTATTCGGACAATCGTCATTGGTTGGATTTTTGGTTCTTTTGTTATTACTACCATTAAATTACATTTTTTCTCAGATTGAAATCAATCTGCAAGCTAAACAAATGAAATGTAAAGACGGTCGATCAAAAATTACAAATGACATTATTTCTGGAATCAATGTATTGAAATTATATGCATGGGAAGATAGTTTTATGGAAAATTGTATGGCTGTTCGTAATAAGGAACTCGTTCATTTGAAGAAGTCACATATTTTAAAAGCAAACTATATGTTTATAATAAACTGCACACCATTTCTTGTGTCTGTAGCAACGTTTTCGGTTTACGTTTTAACTGGAAATATTTTAACAGCAAAGAAAGCATTTGTGGGAATATCTTTGTTTAGTATAATTCGGTTTCCTCTTTCGAATATGCCAAAATTGCTTTCAGATGCAATGAAATATGTAGTTTCAGCCAAAAGGTTAACAAGATTTTTGGAAAGTTGTGAATTAGATAGTTCGTCAGTGGTACTGTTTCCATCTAAAAGTGAGACCGCTGTTAGGATAAGAGAAGCATCGTTTAGTTATGATGGTTTATCACCGATTTTAAAAGGTATTAACTTGGAAATAAAGCGTGGAAGTTTGATTGCTGTTGTTGGAAATGTGGGAGCAGGGAAATCATCATTATTATCAGCTATACTTGGCGAAATTAAGCAGCTAAATGGCGAAGTAGAATGTCTTGAAAATGTAGCTTATGTTTCTCAAGAAGCCTGGATCCAAAATAAAACTCTGCGTAATAACATAATTTTTGCTAGTAAATATAACGAAGAGCGTTACAATAGAATAATTTACGGATGTGCGTTACGTACTGACATCAACTGTCTTAAAAACAAAGATTTCTCAGAAATAGGTGAAAAAGGGATAAATTTAAGTGGTGGTCAAAAACAACGTGTGTCACTAGCCCGTGCGGTTTATCATGATGCAGACTTATATATAATGGATGACCCTCTATCTTCAGTCGATTCTCTAGTTGGACAGCATATTTTTGATAAAGTAATTGGTAAAACTGGCCTGCTTAAAGAAAAGGTATAATTATTTTCTTTATTTTAACCCGCTTAAATAAATTCATAACAGATGTGTTTATTAAATTTATTTATTTCCTAGAAAATCTTCATTGATAATTTCAAGTGTCACAATATTAAAGAAAACATTTTAAGTTATTCTTTTTCAAAGCACACTTTTTTTTCCGTTGAAAACCGAGTACATGTGATAGTAGTAATTATTTTTCCCGTATGATTAAGTTATTATTAATTTAATGATACCTAGAGAGGAAAAATATAAGATAATAAGTCTAAGTCTAAGATGAGGCTTTTCTGACCCAGTCGAATGCAGGGATTTATGAGTGTGATGAATTATAGTTGTGTTAGGAAAACTAATGCATTCATTAAATTATTTTTTGATAGAAAACTTAGTTTTTTAATGTAGGTTTGTCAGAACTTTGAAAAAATTATTTGCAAGAAAGAATTAATAAGAATTAGCCGCCAACAATTTGCTTATAAATTTTTGGTTGATGTGAAGTAGCGAGAAGAGCACGTTTTTTGTGGCGTGAAGAGCACGTTTTTTATAAGACTGCATATAAATCTTTTAAACCTATGGAAAAGATACCCATAAAAATACTGTCAATTTCTCTGTAGGATTTTCAATCAAACTTAAACAAGGTTTTCGCAAGAACGAAATTCGTAATGTCAAGAATGAGTTTGAATTAAATAAATTTCTACTTACCTTTACTAATCGTGCTTTGAACCTCAAATAAACCTATATAAAAAACTGGATTTTAATATGACGGAAACACAGGTGGTCTCCCGAAACATAGCCAAAAAATACATGTTCTAACTATTTTAACAAACTCTCTGTTTCTTATTATTTTTTGACGCATGGTATTAAACAATCGTATGTTTATTATAAATTATTTAATTTTTATCTCTTATTTTTTTCTTTGTTAAATAATTCATAAATCATTCATAATAAAGAATCAATTTTTCTTTGGAGTCTTTATAAATAATTAGGAACAAGACTGAGGTCATGTTTTGAAAATCACGGTATAGTACTTGAAAGAAGAAAAAATATCTATAAGATTCTGAAAATTGAATAAATACATCTAATGGCCTAATGATTAATTCACCCACGGTTAACAAATTTTACTTTTTCAATTTGAAAATGGGTAAAGCAAAATATTTGTTTAACAGATATGTCAGTTTTTATTTTGGATTGTCACAAAATGTAATTTTACATATGCCTTAGGAGCTCTGTAGGAATAATTTAGAATCCATTAACAGAGAGAATTTTGGAAAGCTGTACATGAAGGATGAAACATTCCACATTTTTATCCCAAGCTTTTAATATTGTTCCATCCTAAAGTTCTGAGAAGGAATTATTTCATCTGTAAGAATGAAAAAACATTCCGATGTCACTTAAGATCTATAACAGTTACAGCTTTGAAAATTGGTACCAGAACAAAATACTACGTTTTTCTGGTCATTTCGTAAAAAAAGAAATGATTAGGAGCATCATAGTAAGAGATATTCCAAGTGCAAGTAAAAATAAGCCTTTTTGTATTTCAAATATACTGGCTTTTATATATTATTTTACCAAACGTTATCCTTTTAAGGTATTCTACTATTGTAAGAAAAATGTTATATTGATTTTGGGAACGTTCAAAGAATAGAATATTCCACGAAAATGTTGTTTTTTGTTTCTTTACATAATATGAGTGACAACACATCAGCAAGTGATTTGAGGTACAAACCTATTTATCAGTGTTTTAAAGTGAAATAAAATATTATACATAGAAACCCATACATAAATTTAACAGATTTTTTTATATATACAAGCATTTTGGAAGTAATATTCCAATAATCAAAGGAAAATAAAACAACATATTGACATAACTTTTACTGAAAACAATTAAAGCAAATGAAATCAAAGCATTGCAAAAAAAAAAGAAATTTGAATGATTTAAAATTGAATATATTTTGAAGCATAAATACAACATTAATAAGTTCATGAAATCCTGCTACGCTGTGAATAAGCTAAAGGACTCTGTAGCTATCAGCATAATTTGCCCTGAGTGTGTGTCAAAGTTCTTTAAAAAGTCAAATAGACAGGCGTGTCGAACAGTTTCATCCAGAAAAGGTTGAATTGGATGACGAAGTTCCAACTTTGGTTGCTATTTTGATATACCATAGTCCTTCAGTCATATTTTGAATAGACTTGCCTGAGTTGTGGATACCAATGATGTTGTGGATACCAATGATGTTGTGGATACCAATGATGTTGTGGATACCAATGATATTGGGGATAACAATAATGTTATGGATACCAATAATGTTGGGGGTAGTGTGGAAAAGCATTCTGATGTAGTTGGACCATGTCACAAATTGTTGAATACTACAGTTGAATACTCGAGTGTGTTGTTTAAAGGTAATTTCAACCATTCATTCTTTCACATTAAACCAGTGCGTTATCAAGAAATTGAAATTTGATTTGAAAAACAGAAAAACTGAAGCTGTTAGGTACATGCGTAGCTGTTTTGGTGAAATGTTAGACAATGGAGGTTTTCTAACCTGGTTGAGCTCGGCTGTTAGATATAAACCAAATCGTTTGAAAAAGATTCTGTCGGCAAATTTACCCAATAGACGTAATTCTGAAAAGTTACCACCACCATGTCATCAATAAGGTTATATATGACTTTTGTTTGGAAAAGTCTATCACCTCAACAGTCTCTGAAAATAACCTGAAAAGAATACCTAAGAAAACATATTACAAAAGTGCAAACTTATCATTGAAACAAATTCGAGAGAGGAAGTCGTTCAATTAAAAATTGGAACTATAAAGTTAGGTACATTACTAATAAAATGATCTATGTTGCACCAATTCAAAAATTACAGAATGAATTTAGTTTGAATCATGTTCCCGTTTCCTTAATTACCTTTTTTAACTTCAAGCAATTTTATTGTGTAGTGCCAAGTAAAAAGGAAAAACAGAACTGTGTATGCATTATCTGTCAGAATCCGTGTCTGCTTTTAAAAGCTGTAAATCGATGAAAAACCTCAACCCACATGAATCGTTCACAAAATATCTTGAAACAATTAAAGCTAACAAATATTTCGATCAGTTAACAAAAGAAAATTTATACACATACCACAGGTATAAGCGTGTTGAAGAATCTTACACAAAGAATGATGGAACACCCGGTAAATATCAATGAGTTACCCATGTTTATTAGCAAAGACCAGTTAAAGTCAGTTGTGTTAAAAGAGTTTGGATACTGTTGACGCTTATTTGAAACATCGGTCATGGGTTATAATGTGTCAAGTGTTTTACCTGAAATGAAATTGATTTATGATGGCAAATATACTGAGTTGGACTTTTCACAGAATCACAATAAAACAACATGTACTCTTTTGCATTCAAGAAGCTAACAACTAAATTTAATCTACGCGTTATACACACCTATGGCGCTGGTGGACATGGAAAGAGTGTAATAGAGGGTATGTCCAGATTTGACATCAAAAACGTGTTATTGAAAGGTGTTGTAACTCACAGCATTTTCTTCAAAAAATGTGAAGAAGTTGTTGACTATCTTCAAAAAAAATCTTCTCAATTCAGTTACACTCATTTGCCAGTTGATAACCAGGAAAAAAATAATATAAAGATAAAACTTTGTCCATTTGTTCAAAACGAAATTGGAAGCTCTCCTGCAGAAACAAAAATATGAAATGCGTGTTATAAACTTTAAAGATCGTTACACTCTTAAAGCTGAATTTTTCCTTGCCATCAATGTACTCAATATTTATAAACTTAATGTTTATAATATTCTGTTTATTATATAAGTGTAAAAACAAAATATGCCCTCCTGTTTTTTATAATATGTATACAGTAAAACCTACTAATAAGTACTGTCTTAGAAATAACGGTATTCTTCAACAGCCACTTTGTAAAACAAAATTTATTCACTTTGGAGTTAATTGCCGTGCACCTCATTTATGGAACCAATATTTTCCCCTTTTTCAACTAATTAAAAGATTTTGATCAATGATATAGAACAGTTTTTTTAGTATTTTCCTTTTTGCTTGTGTTTCTTGCAAAAAAAAATTTAAAAAGGAATGTAATAGAAATAGTATGCAGCCTCTTACTTTAATGAGATAAGGAAGCTATACAATTGATAGGGTTTGGTGAGAAAACCTTTCAGATCTTCTTCCGGCTTCCCAGTTCAATTAAGAATTTTATTTGTACGAGATTCTTTATAAAAACGTACAATTTTTATTACTGTTGTTCTTTCTTTTAGTTATGTTATATTTTGTAAACTTAACAGTGAAAACTTTTGCTAACTATGCTGTACTGAAGTATATATGTCATTTCATTTTACTGTTGTAAGCCAAATAAAAATTCCCTACAGGAACCCTCTTTTTTTGGTTAAATTACAAGTTGGGCCCCAAAAAATGACTTAAAATTCAATATTAGCAAATATAGACGTTCGATATATTGATGGAAAGTAAATTTGGTTCAAATGAAGTGTATATTACAAAAACGTTAACCCAAATTCTTATTTTTTTATTTTTTATTTAAAATGATAGTTATACATATTAAGGAGATCAATATTTTTCATAATAAAATGATTAAACATATAATTAAAATTGTCCTAAAGTCATTACATTACAAAAATTCTTCCAAAAGCTCAAAAATATTCCATCTGTGCTATCTTCATAGTCTAAAATGTGAGCATTTTTTTTTTTTTTTAAATCTTGAAATTACATTACATGTATATGGGAAGTTATTTGAATCATATTTAAGACGCTAGCAAATCTTGGGGATTCTATACCGATCTGCTAGGTTTGGCTTCAGCAAAAATTTTCATGTATTAGAAAAATGTTCACATATCATAATATAGACTTCGATGGACTCGGTTGTACTACGGTACGTACGTTACATACATGAGTCTTCTATTTTTTCAAAAATTTTTTGAAAAAAGAAAATAAAAATCTTGCTTAATCGAAGTTCTTTTTTCTATGACACTTCCTAGATCGTTCTGACCCTCTCCAGAAAATAATGTAATAATGAAGCATACATACAGACAGACACTTAGTTTTATATATTTGGTATATTAAAGCAGCTAGTTGTATAACCGCCAAGATTTCTAATTAGTGCATTTAAAAAGAAATCTTGAAAAAAGTTAAAAGAAGTTTAGAGGACTGGGCCATCAATCCCCGTATCTCGCATGCTAAGCGAGCGCTCTAAAATTTAAGTAATATTATTATAGAGATAGCTAGACCTAAGTATAAATTATAGTTGTATATTAATGGGAGGTTTAAGTACACCAGAACCAAACCCGTGAGCCCTTCTCTAAAAATTAGCCTAAAGTTATTTGTTGGTCCCACGTTAAAAATACAAATACTTTAGCTAACTAACTGTTACAGTGAAATTTGATTTCTATTATTTTTTTATAAAAATAATATCTGTTATAATGAAATACATATTTAAGCCTAAATATATAAATATGAAAATTGAATCTTTATTATTATTAGTTAATTAATTATTCTTTAGGAATATTTACTAGAAGAAAAATTATTGCGTATTTTAAATAGTTTGTTTTTAAGTTAAATAACCACGCCCTTTACTTATTCACTGTCACTGAATAAAGGAATTTGTTTTTCTTCCTCTCTATTCTTAGAAACTATTATTTTAATCGATATATTGTAGAAAATCAGCTTTTTTTTATTTTCTGTTAGACTTCCAATAGTTTCTGTATTTTTACTACGGTTGCTTTTAGGTGAAATTTTTAATAGTAGACAAAAAATACATATTTTTTATATTACTACAAACTTGTCAAACTTGTCTTCTCCAAATTCTTGAAAAAAATACTCCAGAAAAATTTCGTTTTGCCAATGGTACAAAAGCAGTATTGCGTAAACATCATCTGCCACATATCTAAAGCTGTGGACACAATATTTGTATCTGCGTTCGCTTTACACAAATAAACACTTTGAACTTCTTCTCTTCACAGT
The DNA here is from genome assembly GCA_035046665.1 of Euphysa ruthae. Classification (NCBI taxonomy): domain Eukaryota; kingdom Metazoa; phylum Cnidaria; class Hydrozoa; order Anthoathecata; family Corymorphidae; genus Euphysa; species Euphysa ruthae. The sequence continues at coordinate 12,298 of JAUZNK010011926.1, forward strand.
TGGCAAAGAAAATTTATCAATTTTTGTTTTTTAGACTGGATAGAAACCATTCTTTGGCATATGGAGTGCTGTTATCTCCTTTATTGATCACATCTGGTATTATTTTCTCTGTTTCTCTTCTTAAATGCTCATTTGATTTCGTAGATGAATCACAACCATTGAAAACGACTTAAGCAAACCCATAATTTTTTTTAACACAAGCTTTATCAATCTTATCAAATTTTATACTTTTAACCCAGTGTACCCGATGTAACAAAGCACCACCATCCACAGTATACACACAACTTTATTCTGAATTATATGTACTTTGGTTATTATCTTTTAATAGATTATTGTGTAAAGATGATTTATCGGGTTTTCTCATTAAATCATTCTTGAAGAGAGTGACAGTGGAAAAGTTGACAACTCAAATTCAAATTATTTTTCTACATCACCTTGTTGTTGAGCAATTGCAGCAAGTCTAGTGAACAATACTGTGGGGTTAATGAAAATGGAACTTTTCTTATTTTAACAGAGTTTTTCAGAAACGTCATATATTTCGATTTTGGCTTTTGGTATTTTTACTTTATCGATGCTTACGTGTATCTTTCTTCAGTTTTTTCACAATTTTAATCATCTTGATTGCTAATCAATATGATACCTGCTGTCAGTGAGTATAGATGATTGTCCTGAAATGAAAATGGGGTTCTTTGCTCAAAACACTCCTTAAACTTAAAATCCTCAAAATATCTGGCCATTCTTGAAAGTCTAAGTTCAACATGCTGCTCACTAGATGTGAGTGTGGAACCAGACAACGATGTCATGGAATCATGAAAAGCAGCACTGAAATACAAAATACCCGAAGATGTCTCTCACTTTCTGTAAAGCCACATCCTCTTGTTAAACTTCCTTGGCTTTTAAAAGACTTCATCATAGTTTGTTCCATTACAAGATCAGCCCAATTATTTACTATTCTGTTTACATCATAGAATCCTTTCTGAAAGTCATATTATAACCATGGATTTTTTTGATAACAGCTCCATCTCTTGCACATATATGCAACTGGTATAGTTAATATGACCAGTTGTGGTGAATAAACTGGACATTTTTTTTATACCATCTATATGTATAAACCAATTAGATGTTCTCTCAGCAAATACGAAAAGTTTTACAATGTTAACATAATACATACATTGTGACCAAAGTGCAGCAGTTCGCGACTGTTGTCTTCTGGTCTCTACAAATTCATGAATAGCTCATTCAAATGAATTTTTTAGAGATACCTCATATTCCTTCTCAGTGAAATTATCGCTGATCGCTTTGCTGTAGACATAAATGACGAATGTCAAATCAACCTTATTTTCTGCATCCAAGATAATAGAAAACAATGTCTTTCTGAGCTAAGAAGTTGGTTCTCAGTGATCTGGCAATAGCTTTTCCAGATAGCATATACCAATTCAAACAAATCTTTGATCCCAAAGCCGGCCATTAAGTTTCCAATACTAACAAGGAAACTCATCAAGGTATGAAAACCCCTTGTCTACGTATGATGTTTAGGTTCGTTTCTTTGATTATGGGTTTTATTATGGGTTTAAGCCACAATGGTCAAAAGTAATTGAAAGAGTATGTATTTTCATCTTCTTTGTTTGTTCAATGAAATATAATAGTGTAGAGTAAATACATGTTCATTACTTGGATCCAAATCAATTATTGATAAGAAGTTAATTTTTGCTTTGTTTGGATTTTGACTGGCTATTTGCATAAATCAAGACCAATTTGAATTTGTTTGTTCTTGAGAGCAATAAAACACTTCCAGAATGCCACAATAAATTATAAATCTCAAAAAGATAAGAAAGGATGGTTGAATTAATCAAATAGGTGTTAATTCAAGTTTTGATAAGTCATTGTACAATGAACCTGTGAGAAATTCATGAAGATGTCTTTGTACATTCTTTTAACCGTTTGATTACAGACTTTATATTTTTTATTAGATCCACCGGTGATGTGCTAGTCCATACTTAATTCCTGAGGGCACGGTGATTTAGTCAGTACACGATCCATCTTTCTAGACTCTCTGTTTATATCCTAAAAAAAATCTTATTACATTTAAATTTAAAAAGTAATCTTTGCATCAATTGAAGCAACTTGAAAATCTGAACAGTTAAACTGATCTTTTTTCATTGCATGTTTTCTTGAACCTCGGAGACAGAGAACTCTCGACCAAAGAAGAACAAAACATATTTTAGTTCTGATGTATGCATCTATCATCTTTTCTTTTCTCGGAAATCGTTTCGCTATGGTGCTTATAGAATGTTGAGCACACTCTTTTTATTCTCCTGTACACTGAGAACAGTAATGGTGTGAAGCATCCATTTTCGACTTTGAAGAATTTGCTCATTATACGATCTTTTATTTTCTTTTTCATTTTTTATGTATGATTGTATTAATTTCTGACATTGATTACAAGGAGCAAGTGAATCGAAAACCATTATGTCAAGAAATGCCTTTTGTCCTGACATCCAAAACCTCATGCGCTCTCATCAAGCTGGGCCTCGTTTGAACTTTGTCTCGTCTGTTAATTTGTAAAAACCCGCTATGTTGCTGCGTCTTGACGATGCATGTGGTATATCAAAAACAGCACTACATACATAGTTTAATGGTAGTCTCTTGAGCGGCCAACCATACCAAAGAGCAGTACTGTCAAAGAATTCTACTTTTGTTAGGTATGGTTCTTGCTTGTTAGTTGGTAAAAATGTCAACCAATTTGATGTTCCTTGCTGCGTATGAACTTTGTTTTTAACTTTTGTTGTGTTGAATTCATTGTTTCACTTATTTTATGAAGGGAAAATTGTTGTATTTCGTGTCGTGATTTTTTATGTCCGATTTAGTTTTTGACAGTTCAAGTTGATCTAGATTGTACTCTTTTACTTGTTATACAAAATTTTTATGTAGTGCATTTGTTAGTTTCTTGGAAAATGTGTACTCATCATCAGATTGATCTATTGGATTTTTTTAATTCCCAATTCCTAAGCTAGGATAAGAGTTTTGTTTCTTTGTCAGTGATATTTCTATAGTTTGTTAACCCAAAAATCAGTTTATGTTGAGTTTCGTGCTCTAATGGTTTACTAATGTGACTAATGTTTGGTATTGTTTGTATATAGAACGTGTATCTGTAACATAAACCTGTTATATATATTGAAAATACTGGTTATGGTTCTGTTAACGATATTTCAGAAAGCACTTTAATTAGCTGAACCCACTTTTTTCACTATAAGCCAGCTTTTCGTCGGTTCTGTGTGATATAAGACTTTTCCTACCAAGATCGAAGCTGGGTAAGTTTACCTGCACCTGAAAGATTGTCAGCGTAGGCAACTTGTTTTGTTTTTAGAAGTTAATCTACATTGTCTGCAGCCGATATTTGGATCATAAACAGAAGTCTAAGACCATATAAGGCCATGGCAGTTGGGTTTCCTTGCTTAAACAAGCAAGAGTGATTAGCAATTATGTTCTATATTGTGAAGCATTGTGTGTCGGTTGATCGAGTTAAATGCATTTGCAGCATCGATAGGTAACAAAGCTTCAGTCTCATGGTCATCAAATATCATTTCCATTGCTTGGATATCAGATTTACAATCATCTTCCTGTCATGCACAAAACTGTAATGGTCAAACAGCATCAATGATGTCTGGTTTAACAATTGACATGACTGATTTTCCACCAATTCTTTCCAATACATCTGTTACTCCTATTGTTTGTATGCCAGGAAGTTTGTCTAATGGCACATATCTAAAGGCCAGAAAGTTTGAAGTGTTCTCACGTGCGTCAATAATTTCTATACACAGCTTTTTTACTAGTTTAGCAATTGCTGTATGGAGGCTCTCATCTGCATTTCTGTAGTTTTTAGAGCACAGTATCCAGATCCTCTTTTTGTTTTCAGTGAAATTTTTTGCTAAAGTTCAGCATAGATTTCATCAAAAACTAAACAATGGATTTCATTTAAAATCTCAGGTAACAAATAATCTTCATGATTTGGTGCGTTCTTGGGGTGTTTTACTTTTAGAGTCTCCATCACTTTGTCAGTTAGGGGTATAATCCCACCCAGAGTGTCATCAGAAATTAGACAAATAGCAGCACTAACTTTATCTTTCATGCATATGTCAAACAAATAATTCTGTTGTTTCTTGCATCGATTGTTTATGTATATTTAGGTCTACTTTGAATTGTTGTACATTCAAAATATAGTTCTTTCATGTCACCTTTGGCCTATATTTTTAGAAATCTTGCTAGTGTTAATATATGGTCTTTAGATTTAGAAATTTTTGATGGTTTTTGCATTAACAAGGTCGTCATTACCATTAAGGCTTTAAGTGTGATTCCATTAGTTGATGAATTATATGTCCAATCAAATATAAGATGGGTACACTCAGTCATAAAATTTTTTCTTGCTACTCCCCATGGGAAAAAACAGATTTTTCCTCCAATACGCAATATCGGCTATCGGTAAAGAAATGTTATTTTACAGATCAGTAACATAACTCTGAAACATTTTAATGTTATTAAGAAATTATGATAAAACTTCCTTTAAATGTCAACCAACTTATTCTACTGAATATATTTCCGCTGCATATTGGTTACAGTGTTGTAAGATAAGTAGTTCTTAGCAAATATAATACTTAACACCAAAAACTGTAACAGTCTTGTAATAAATATGCAATGGGCAAATTTAAATAACATCAGGACAATCAACTAATAATTTTTAAATAAATACAAAACTTATGAACCAAATACTAATATTAACAATGTATCATGATATTTAAAGCTCTTTTACTCAAGGTCTTATGGTATATGAGTGTATAACCTCCAAGAATAATAATCAGTAGCAACTCGATTACATACTTTGGGTTTGCGACTTGGTTTTTAGACGAATATACAGAAATTATTCCCATTCAATGGAATGTACCTTTTCCTGTCAGAGTAGTGATATTATGGTCTACATTGTCAGCTACCCAGTGAGTAAATTGAATGTTATCTACTTGAGTTGGTATAAAATCAGTACTTCTGATTGCTGACTCTTTAAAACCGAAGAACTTCATCAACAGCAATTGAGAATCCAAATTTTAGATCATTGGGAAAATTAGTGAAAAATTTTTTCAACGGATATTACCTGAAACAATGTTGCTTAAAACAGATTAGTAAGAAGAAATTCCAAATCTTACTGGCGCCAACCGTATTTGCTCCTGATGAAATCATTGATACTTATGTAGACATTACTGATGATCTTTACTCGGATGTTCAGTATTTTAAGCTTTTAGTTCAAAAAGCTTTCTATTAGATGTAGATATAAATTTCATTTAAGAATGATTCTTCCTGTAATGCCCCAAATTATTTTCTCTAGTCATTCTTATTGTGCTAGGGGGTTATTATGATCTTAAATAAATTAGAAACTCATTTTAAAACAGAGTAAATCAAGTAATCAAGTAAGAACTTGACTTTTTCTGAAATTTGACCAAAAATTTTTGAAGGAATATTTCATCCTAAGGTGCTCTAGGAATTGAATTTCGGAAATTTAGTTATTTAAGATTATGATTATTTCACAAAGTTAACCAAAATGAACATCTGAGGATTTTTAGGATCAAATACACAAAAACAATTATTTTGAAATATTGTTTCCATAAGTGCTCCTAAGATTCTGGTCACATATTTTTAAGGTATAATCAGAAGATGTCCGAAAGTTTCAATTTAGGCTCGAGTTCCTTAATCTTCCTTGTTTTAAAGTACTTATTAAATTTCTCATTTTAAATTGCATTTTAGCTCCTTCGTTTTTACCGAAATCTGAGACTGGGCTTTTTATAAACTTGTACTGTATTTTGCTTTCCATATTATTTTATAAACTTGTACTGTATTTTACTTTCCGTGTTATTTTATAAACTTGTACTGTATTTTACTTTCCGTGTTATTTTATAAACTTGTACTGTATTTTACTTTCCGTATTATTTGCTTTTTTTTTTCATAAGTATACTCTTAGAAAATATTGAACAAGTGTTATGCTCGAGGATTTAAGACAGGTTAAGATAGATGCAAAGGCAACATTCTGTTTTCCCTTGAAAAATTTTCAACCCAGGAAATGGTAATTGATGAACCTGTTAATGACGTTATGATTTTGTATTGACAAGTCTTTTACAGAGTGAACCTATTAAGCGAAGGTTTTCACAATACAGTCAGATGGGTGGTGATAGATTTCTGGTCAGCTTAAAAGAAGTCATTAATTTAGAAAGAGTTTTATCTTTTCAGCCTTTACTAAAGGAAAATATTAATTTTTGGGATGAAGACTTACAGGAAGTGTCAGATGTTAGTTCTGCTATATCATCATTTTTAGCGATTTAGATAGCAAGTTATAGAAAAAGACACTGAGAACTTGGAAAGTGACAGTAGGGAATATAACAAAAAAACTTAGTTAAGGATCGTAGTGCAGCAACTGATGCTTTTCGAATTTACTTGTTTTTGTTTTGCCTACCTAGGCAATACTGAAAAAGATATCAAGGGTACTACCAAAATGATTTGTGAAAAAACAACCTAAATTAATTACTCCCCTAAAGTAGAATTTACAAGAGAAACACATGCAAATATTGAATGCTTGATTATTTTATTTAATAACTTAAAATTAAAAATCCATGCCAAACAGTAAACTGATCTTTCACTGCAATTAAGTTGAAGAAATAATAGGACTGAGTAAGTAAGTAAGTTAAGTTCAGTTAAGTTAAGTTGAGTTGAGTTAAGCTAAGTTAAGTAAGTAAGTAAGTAAACAAGCAAGCAAACAAGCAAGCAAACGAACAAGCAAGCAAGCAAACAAGTGAGCAAATGAGTGAGTGAGTGAGTGAGTAAGTAAGAGTGAGTGAATCAGGGAGTAAGTAAATAAATAAGAATTTATATTTAAAGTTGGGTCAACAAATATCCTTAAGCCATATTTCCAGAACAGCCCACTGGTTTGGTTCTGGTTTACTTAGAGCTCCAATGACGTCAATTTCTAGTAGAAAGTAAAATTTTTTTAAATTTTTAATTATTTATTATTTTTCTTTTAAAATCATTGTTAGTAGAAAGACCCATATTACATTTTTATTTTTTTTGGATAATTTCTGACCTAAACACTGGAATTTTGAAATTAAATAAATTAAAATGTGACAATGTGAAAAAATGTGGCACAAACATAACATAAACATTTTTCTAAATTTATGGGTGTATAGTTATTCTCTTTGTCTAATTTTTTTAAATGTACATTTTTTTTTTTTTTGAGTTAATAAAATTTGTTAACAGACGTTGAAAAACAGACTTCTACTAGATATAACTCAGCCTCATTTTGAGAGAACAAAAAGATAAAATTCAATTACACAAGCTTTATTTTTTTGTTGTTTTTTTATTGTGTTTGTATTTTGTATTGTTGTGATCTGACGTTGTTTTTATTGAAAGCATTATAATCATTTCTGCATGACATTTTTTTAAAGATTTTTTGGAAGAAGAAAAAAAAATCATGAACTTATGTTTCTTTTGCTGTTTAAATTGAATGTAAATATTATCATGTTTAATTGTGACTTTTAAAATAAATATTAATGGAAAGAGACATTTAAGCATTTCTATAAATATTTATCTTCCTCAAATTTCTGTTTAAGACCAAGAAAAATTTCAAAAAATTTTTATATATATTTCTGATATTGAAAAAAAAAAAAAAAAAAAAAAAAAATTCAGATATGAATGGGAATTACCTAAATTTAAAAAATCATTAATTATAATTAAATCGAAACAGTTAAATATGTTTACTTGAAATTGATCAGGTTTGATCATTGAAAACGTAATGGTAGAAAGAAATAACGTGAAAAATATTTTTTGCAGATTCATTGATGAAAACCGTAATTAAAAAAAACCATATAAAAAACTTCACTAATGAATATATATCATGCTCGAGATATAATTGCTTGCATTGCCAAGAAATTCAAAACTAAATAAATAAAATAAATAAGTAAACAAAACTAAATAAATAAAATAAATAAATAAACAAACGATAATAATATGTAAAGCAAAATATTGCGTTTTCATAAAATAAAATACAGAAAATATAAAGCCAGAAATGTATTAACTCAAAATTTTGAATTTATTGGGAGTAGTGATGTGTGGGCAAGCAAAAGCAAAAAAGTACATTAAACTCATAAAAACTTTTACACCAATAAAAGACATATCTGTCATTATCAAATTTTAAAACTGTACATACGCTTAGGACTAAAACTCGCAAAAAAGAAATTCACAAAATCCTAACAAATAAATTGATAAACAATAGATCGATTGAAAAGTACGTCAATTTCAAAAACTAAAACAAAACTGACGGCACTATAGGCATTATAATTTAAAATGCTACACGTATAATAAGCTTTAAATTACGCTAGTAAAGTTTACGTAGGTTAATTTTAATCAATCAAATAGTAATATTTTTTCTGCTATAAATATTGGAATACAAAGAAAGCACTGCCTTATTTAAATTAGTTATAAAATCGTTGATAAATTTACAAAATATTAAATTTAAAACACTGAGTATAATTAGTTTGCAGTATAATTATTATGAGGCGAGGAGACACACTAATAGTATTAAAATGCTATAATGGTGGAACCCTAGAAAAGATATTAAATTAAAATAAAGAAGAGGAAGAGAAGGAAGACGAGAGGAAGAAAAGAGAAAAAAATAAAATAAATAAAATAACAATTTACTGTCTGGCGTGGACAGCTCACTCGACTAAGGGGTGGAAGTTTATTCATCAGAGCTGTTGTTAACCACTGAAAATTTCAAATGTTCTAAGATCTACAAACTGTAAATTTTCAGTTTTGTTGTAAAATACTACTATTAAAAAGAAGAATGATGTTATTTAATCCACAAACATCATTAAAAACTTTGATTTAAACTCCAGTTATACAAGTGATAACTCAAGCAACTATTAATGACAAAGAAGAAGAATTCAAAATGAGCAGTAAAAAAAAAATGTAACATATTAGGAACATTTTCTAGGAAAAGATCCAGCCAAAATTGCTCTAGGTGAACTGCTGCAGGTAAGTAACTAGCATTTACTGTCAGGTAGATTGAATTAAATTTCTATGCACGTAGACTTATAGGAGTAATCTTTTTAAGATCTGTATGACTTGAATCGGTGTTAATTAACTTTTAAAATAACTAAAGAACCAAAAATTCTTATGCTCATCATTTTTTTATTTTGTTATTCTAAACCAGAAAGAATTTTATACTATATATTTTTTTAGTATGCGACCTATTAGTACCAATTTCTGATAACAGACTTCCTTGTTTTTTGCTTTGTGTTTATTTAGGTTGAATGTTATATAGCTTTTAAACCGTTAAGAAATAGCAACCAGCGCACTTCTGCACCACATAAATTCAACCATAGATATTTTGATGGTATAAAATAATTGAAATTCATTATTTCAGCTTTTTATAAAAATCTAATTAATGCTGCTCATCTAATTCTTTTATAATCTTCAAAAAAGGCATCAATCTTTAGGAGGAATTAAAAAAGCAAATTCAAGATAAGTGAACATAAAATTCTTGTCTAAAATTAATGTCTTAGCGTCTTATCGTAACATTAACATTTTTGTTTTTTTAGTTTAAAACTTATTCCATTTTTTTGAGATTATCAAATTTCATTCAATTTTTGGACTTAATATTTATAAAGACACCAAATTCTCAAAAGAAAAATTTATAGTTGATTATGAATGATTTGTGAATTATTTAACAAAACAAAAAAAAAAAAAGTACGGAATTAATTTTCATACTAAGAGATAACTATTAGTTAATTTATACCAAACATGCTATTGTTTAATGCCAGAAGTAAGAAACAGGCGTTTGTTTAGATAGTTAGGACTTTTTTTTTTGGCTAGGTTTTGGGAGACCTTCTGTGTTTCCTTTATAATACAACAGATAAATAAAATCGTAGTGTTTATATAGGGCTATTTGAGGTTTAAAGCACGATTAGTAAATAAGTAGAAATTTATTTAATTCAAATTCATGTTTGACTATGAATTTTGTTCTACCAAAAACCTGGTGCAAATAACGTGCTCTTCTTGTTGCATCAATTCAACTAAAAATTTTTAAACATACCTTACTAATTCGCAATTATTTGACTCTCTTTCTTGCAAAAGTTCTGACCAAGCTACAATAAAAAAATATGTCCACCGTCCAAAATGAATCTAACAACTTCATCGCTTTTCCTGATACGACTTTAACTTGTCATGCTCAAAAATCTCTTTCAGTTAAAATGCGGTAGAAACTAACACATACTGACTCGATTATAATTGGAATCATTAAAATTTTGTCAAAAAAGGTTTATTAAATTGTTATTATCTTATGCAAAAGATAGTTGCAGACCCTATTGAACTTTGAAGCAAATGTCTGCTTCTAAACCCGGTTCAGACTGTAAATAAATATCGAAAAAAAAATTTAATGGTTTGAAAAAAATTAAACTAAAGACATCATGACAGTTCAACCCAAGTTAAAAAATCAAGCCTGTTTTCTTAATAAATCTTCTGGAAATACCTACATTAATGTAACTTTATAATATTTGGTAGACCTTCGCAACGTCTGAACAACCACATTCTCGTATAATACTCTTCAAGAATTACTTCAAGAACAACATCATGTAACGCATTCCATGTAAAGATTGATCTTCCATCTACTTCACCGTCTCCAAACGCAAAATAAGTACAACATAACATCATTACAAATTTAAAAGAAGTTAGTTAGTTAGTTAGTTAGTTAGATTCATAGAACATAATTGCTGACAAAAAGATCTTTGACTGGGTCAGCAAAGCCTCATCTTTTGCAAAATTAAAGAATCTATAAACTTTATTGACGTGACTAATCACATTAATTAAGTCCCTTATATCTTTTTCAATGTATGGCTCACTACCGACCTCCAAAAACACCATCATTTTTCTTACATACTTAGATGTACCATCTTATCTAATAAATTTCCACTCTAGACCTCAAGTTGTAATTGACTTGATGTGATAGAATTTTATATATATATATATATATATGTGTGTGTGTGTGTGTGTGTGTGTGTGTGTGATTTATGTA
>JAUZNK010011937.1:0-23396 GCA_035046665.1 Euphysa ruthae
TATATATATTTATATATATATTAATTTGGGGGAAAAAAAACTTGCCAGAAAAAATTGGAAAAATGTGGATGTAAAATAAAAATAGAGTTTTATCTGTGAGGGTAGACTTTTTAGAAGGAATGGGGAGGTACTTTCATCTATAGGAAAGCTTACAGTACTTTAATCATGACTAATAGATAGCAGATCTAGCACATTAGTTTTGAATTAAGTAAACTTCTTTTCTAATAAAGACTCATATAAAAATGTTTTAAAATCTGCAATAATCTACACTTAAATTGTATCATTGTTATATTTTTTTAGGAAATAACAGCAAGAATGTCAAAAGTTAAGGTTTCACCAAACCAAGGTTTTACTTTTTTATTATTTTTTAAATCCTGTCAAATACACAGAGTGTTAGCTACTGCAAATATTGTCTGTTTGACGGACCCAAATCAAAATAAAATTCGATTTCCCAATTACTGTCCAAATAAAAAAATTCTGATTAGATATTATCTCTTTGAGTGTTTTCCCCTGTCAAGAACTGGATTTCGATGTAGTAAAAATATCCCAGTCACGGATAAGTCCAAATTTTGCGGGCTTTCATTTTGCAGGCAGTTTTCGACTGGTAAGCAACTGGAGACTAATTTTTTTTTGAATTTTTTTTTGTTTTGGAAAAGTTTGGCAGTTTCGTAGATTTAGAACTGGTTTGACTACTCAGGCAGTTTCAAAACCGTGGAAAAAAAATGAAAGACAAAAAAGCTCGAACACCTTCAATTTCATTCTTTTGCAAATTAAATGAAAATGAAGGTGAAATAACCTTACAAGAAGACAACGATGGTAATCTGAATTGGGAAGAGGATGTTTTTAGTAAATTTTATAGTGATGGAGCAGAGCCAGATTTTTATGGCTTTTCAGACTCTGAAAATGAAAAAGTTGTTTTTTCTTCAGATGATCACGTTTGTTTTGCTCCAACTTCTGAAATATTTAAAGGCATCCCTCCTGGTTTTGATATTAACACATTGGTAAATGGAGATAATATGCTTCCTTTACCAATAATAACAGCCTTGTCAGGAATTGATGTTGAAAAGCCTGACAATCCAATTGGATTTTTAGAATTTGTTATATGTGTATGTTTCTCCATAACACACATTTATTTGTATCCAATTCTTCCAAAAATTACATTTGTTATGATTTTTTTTGTTTGGTTTGTTTTTTTGTAAAGATTGGCGTATGGTGTGTGAGTATGGATGAGGTAAAAAATTTTTTTTCTTTTGAAAGCCAATGGTATAAGAAAAATGATCCTTCACTGAACTTATACACTTCAATATAACAGAAGTTATGACCAATAGTGTAAAGAGAGAATCTTTTTTGCTTAGAAATAACTGGTTTATAGCTAACACATTAGAACTTTGTACATAATTAATTGTCTATTGATTGGTCAGTCTGGGGTAAAATTAACAATATTTCAAACCAAAATTTAAATTACATGAACTTTTTTGGTAACACGACACTGTAAAATAACTGTAATTTTATTTAGATTTTTTGTTGATATAAAAAAACTTATTTAAAACCTTAGAAACAATAAATAAAAAATGTTATTGACCGAATTTAAGAAAGCCTAAGGGTTTTTAAAGCAATTGGGTGTTTTTATAGTGCTTAAAGAATAATTTATAGATTGATTAAACAAAAATTTTTCAGAACAGTTTTCTACAATAATTATTCAGCTATTCCATTAATTTTTATATAGATGATGTAAGATTTGTAAGAATATTGAGGTTATGGTATAGGATTTTATTACCAAAATATGGTTGATTATCATATCAGGTCAGAAACTTAAATTTACTAGATTGTCTTGGAAATTATTTTCAATGTTACAGTTACATATTGAGTTGATAAAGAAATTATATTTATGTTCTGTCAAATGGCTTTACCTTTTAGTATGGTGATTTTTTTTTTCAGACTTTTCTGCACAGTTAAAGGTTATTTCACAAGTTCTTTTGAGTTGACATAAACTATAACTATAAACTTTTTTTAAGGCTCTTGACAAGTTTGTATGAAATTCGGGACAGACATCAGCACCTTTCCGGAAGGAGCTTAAAATATTCAGCAAAAACAAAAATTCAGATTTTTTGAAATACTAAAGTAACTTTTGTAACTATTAAATTATTCCAAATTTTTGTGGGAGAGGGAAAAAGTTCAGAGTAATATATTGAATTTAACATTAATTCATAAAGTATTTCAATATTTTAGGGATTTCTGTTTAACAGAAAGTAAATCTATGAGATATTTGGGCGATTTACCACTAATAATATTCTAAAATATATTAGTTGACATTCTTCGGCAGAAAGATCAAGATCAAGGTCGTGTTCTTTGTATAATTTCTTGCAAAATGTACCTTCAATCTTCAATTCACCTTCAATCCCCAGTGTAGCATTACACTGGATAGATTAATTTCTTTATAAATAGTCTCATGAAGCTGATTGTAATACATAATATAGTAATCAAGCTGTGTATAGTATTTATAGTATAGTATACATGTATATAGTATGTATATAACTGCAGGATGTTAACCAAGATTGAAATCCATATAGCATTTTTGGTAATAGTTGGGAATTCCTACAAATATAATTACATTTATTCTAGTGGTTTTAATAAAGAAAAAAATTGTTTCGATTTTTTACCAACAAGTTATTCTTTAAGTGAAATAAACACTTTTATCTTATTTATCTTATTTGTGCAGTGCAGTAAACAAAAAAATATGCATTTCAATAAAAACATATTTATAATCGACAAATAAAAATTTAAAGTGAACTTTTCAGTAAATGTGGTTAATTAATTTATATTTCTGGTTATTTATTTTTCTGTTTAAGTTATGAATAGGGACTTATTATTTATTATTATTATTATTATTAACTTAGGACTTATAAGGACTTATTAAAGTTATAAATAGTCCTTAAATATAAAGTTATAAGGACTTGGATAACTAAAAAAATATATAGTAAAGACAGAACTAGTACATCATAATATTAGAAGAATTAAGAAATTTGCAAAAAGTTGAATTGCCGTGGAGCAACATATTTTGCACAACATTTTTATTTCATACCATTTGCCGTAATATCTATAGGCTGCCGCTACAATGTTTAAAATAATAACGTGATTCTCATATTCTTTAAATCATTAACATGTCTGAAACCTCAAATGTCTCCCTCGGTGATTCTCTCATAATCATTTTGAGACTTTCTAGGGTGGTTTGACTCAACTGATATGAAGGCGGTTTATCACAATTTTCAATTTAGAAAATTATCTTTCCACACATGCAGCATTGAGTGGGAAAATCACAAAGAATTTAAATAACGTCATACTATTATAGTAAAGGCTTTCTCGTCGATTTATTGGTTATTTCCTGTCTTAAATAATAAGGTATCATAACAGTTTCGACGTTTTGTAAACATGACAAACTTGAAACCTCCAACTTAGTTTTAAATTATGTTTCAGGGGGCTGGAGATGAATTTCTCTGAATATATTGCTGCTCTTTGCGTTTCCATAGCGATAAATAAGAACCCCTAATGTTTCGTTATTTTGTGAGTTGACCAAACGATTGGCAGCTTTCTGGCGTCAAAAACAGATAAACGTTGTCAAAATTACATTTCAATGAATATTTTGGAAACGTAGACTTCTGTCTCAAACTCATCGTACACAAAGTTGACTCTTCTTTATAGTCGACTTGATGCAGGCAACGAGAGAGTGAATTCTACAGTTGAGCTCATTTTTTCATAGTTTCAATTATGAAATATTTAAATTGAACACCCAGCAGATTATTCAGATCATATGTAGTTTTCTCCAAATATGTAGGAATATCACTGTAGCGAGAGCACAAGTGGGTGAATAGCTTCAAATACATCTAGGAGCATTAAAAGTGTTGCGATATTTTCACTTGAGGTAGCTTGTATAAAAAGAAAAAGAAGCGTTCCCTTCTTTTTTTTCATTAAAGTATGTCAACAAGGCTTGTATAAGGTGAAATAGGCTCGTTCAAATGCTTTCCATTGTGTAGTACTCGAACAGACAGGGACAACTGAATCGAGTTGAAAGTAAACCTCAGCAGATTCTTACAACAAATGCATTGCCAATGTGCGATATTTGAAAAACTTCCAAAGGTTCGGAAAAAATACATCTACTTCCATAATTTTAGAAGAATCATTTAAATTATGTTTAAAACACAATGCGAGACTATTGCTAACACAACCTACCCATCATGGGCACCATATCTTCCATATAAGCCTTTAAGCTTCCTTTTTCCCTGAATTGGCGTTTATTGTATTAATACAGACATATCGAGCATTTTTAAAAGGAACATTAATATTTTAGAAGAAACCTTGAATTAAATTTACTTATGGAATAGCTCCAATAAAATGTACCTTTATTTTTCCATTGTGTTCGAATATGGTGTAAATGTCGAACTGTTCGATCAAAGTAATTTCAGAAGTCTCATGAGAGAAGAAAGAAAAATGTCCTCTTCTAAGTGACTCGAGTAAATTTGTTTTTACATGTTCATAAATAATTATGTACTTTGCTGCATATTCTGGAGGCATCAATATTGCGTTTTCCAGACCAGACAACAGGTGCTTTCGTATCTCATTTGATCTTTATGCTGCTAACAGCTCGACTAGACTTGTGAAATTGCAAGTATGTGCCCAGTTTTTCATCACAAGCAAATGAGTAGTTCTAATAAAGGAGTTGATAATAAAACAGGATGTTTGCATTGTTTCCTAGCAAGACTATTATTACGCAACCTTGCCCATACATTAGTATTTCTTTTGAAAGCTCATCAAATGCTTGATTATTAAAAAAGCTCTTATATATCTATTTGTACTTAAGTGGTCATTTGCACGCTCAGTTGGGTGAACTGAAAATTTCCCAGGGAATACAATGAAGGAGCGATTACTTTTTTTACCTGGAGCAAAAGAGGTGCATACTTTATAAAACCAGCCTTGTTTTGTTGAAGAATAAAAGAAATCGGGAAAAATTTTTATATCGTTCCACCGATTTCAAACGTAAGTGATTTACATTTAGAGGAGTTTTCATATTTTTTGTCTTTTTTGGCACTAACTTTTCTTTTTCCCAAAATTGAAGTTAAAATGCACGATTTCATCTTTCTTTGTCACCTTGTTCAAACTTGATGTTGATAGTCCAGGCTGATGTTCATTATCTTCTGAATCAGTTTTTGCCATAGTCTTTTTAAATAAAGAAGCGATGCTCTTCGATTTCTTTTTTATTTTATTTTTTTATTGTATTTTCCATTATTCAAAGGCTTGTTAATAAATTGATACTTCGATTTAAAATCAACATAATCGCATCTGCAAAGATAATTGACGAGAGACGGGTTTTCCCCTGACAGATGTCTCATTTGCCTTTTGTAACAAGCGAGACTAAGAAAATCAAACTGCGTTTTTTAAACTTCCAATTGGGAATTTTGACTCAATTGGAAATACCGCGTTATACGCGTTGCTATCAGGCTGGCTAACACCCTGAGCTGTATGTGGTTGTATATATGATTTATAAATAGTCAGTAATGACTTTTGTGTTAAGTAGTTTTAATTTGGTTTGAGGTTTGAATAAAATATTTCATTCAATGGTGGTTCGAGATTTTTTAGGAGTGGCTCAGCTGAGACAAGCTAAAGTTGAACTTAGGTATATGACTATTTAAAAAAAATAATTAAAAATTAACCGCAATAAAATCACGTTTTTGGAGCTAGTGATTAGTTTTTAATTCCACATTATATTTATATTTTCACATATTTGCTTTTAGCGACATTCAACACCATACTATCGCTGATTTCATCGATGCCACATCAGCATATTTTCACTCATCAGTTATATCGAGAAATGATAAAGGCAAATATCGGTATGATAATGAGTTAAAAATTTAAAAATTAAAACACTAAACAATTTATTTCTAATGTTTTATGTTGTGCTAAGTGTATCACTATGGCCCATGCATGGAGAAGTAAGGATTAAATGTTGATGGTCTATACTTGGCATCATGAATTTCAGTCATATCTAAGAGTTTTGCATCACATTAAATCTTTTTTTTCTTGTCTAACTGAATCTAATGCTTTATATCTTTTTGCTGTGAATCTCTAGGGTAGTGGCTCTGAAAAATTATAAATCCTATGAAATCCTGAGAATATTTTTAAGGCCCAAAGATCTAGTTTGTGAATAAGCTATTTTCTTAATACTAAATTTTTCCTTATAAATTTGAAATAAGACAATATTAATTTCTTATAAATTTTAAATAAGGCAATATTAATTTCTTTTAAGATTTGTCAGAAAGCAGTTTGTCAGAAAGTTTGCCATACTTCTGCTGAAAATGTTTGAATAATTTTGAAATATCCTGGAAAACTCTTCAGTGCCCTCTAAAAGTATGATATTGAAACCTGTAAGAGTTGTAATTGAAAATATGACTTGTTTTTAGAACCTTCTTTGGCAACATTTTACTACATTTTATTGGCTGAGAGGAATAGAGAAGGTGAGATTAATTAATTTGGAAAAAACTTAAAAAGGTGAAAAATAGTTAGAATCAAAGAATTTAAATTCGAAGGTTGAAGCTTAGATTATACAGAATTGAACAATGCAAGGCATTGTATTCATAGCGAATTTGTCAAAATAAAGTTAAAATTAAAGAATGCAATTTTGGAACAGAAATAATCTCATCTTTAATTTCTCCAATTGGTTGTTAAAATTGTCATGTACCTGGTTATCATTCACATCAGTATTATTTTATTGAAATTAACTGGAAAGTTATAAAAGCACAATTTGCATCTCAAGGGTTTGTCAAAAGATAAATGTGCACCCATATTTGTCAATTTAAATACATTTTTCTCAGAATATTTTTTATTACTTTATTGACATAAGGATGCTTTCATGATTTCTGTTCCTTCATTTATTGCAATTTTTTGGAATTTCATATGAATATATTTAAAAAGAAACAGAGACAATAAAACTTTGAAAAAATATTTCCTTGGTTAAATGCCAACTCAGTTTTGGGAAAAGTTTTGGCATCTAAATTAAACTACCCAAACCCAATGACTTTAGCAGGAATTTTAGCGGGAGATGGTTCAAACTTTCTTTAGTCATTAAAGTTTTCCTAAGATTCACTATTAAAAGTTGATCAGTGTCAAAAAGGTGAAAGATTTGTAGTTAGAAAACACTCAACAGTTGGACTCCTGGCAAAACTAAATTCTTTAAAACCAATAAATTTTAAAACTTTTTCTTTCTTTTTTTTTTTGTATCTCTGTTGTCATAACAATGTTGCTAATAGACATACTTATTTAGGTTTTTTCATATCTCTGCTTTGATAGTAGTTCTTGTCTTAGGAATAACTGATGTGAGAGTTCTGCAGGCTGTAGTAGATGAAGTTGAAAAAGGTGCTGCTAAGTTCGAAGTTCAGCATGAAGTTGACGGTTTGTTTCTTTAATTGTTACGGTATTGATGTCATATTTGAATTTTCATGATACAAATAATTTAACATGTGTGACAACCTTTAATTTAAATAATAAGACGTCTTAATTATTGTAATCTTGTTGTTGAAAAACACTGTTTTTGCACAAAGTTTAGTTTATTAATAATGCTTGTGGATGAAAAATTGTTTAAGTTCATTTTTGTTTTGTAGTTCAAGTGCTTTTAGCTTTTGTAAGAGTCCCAAAATCTTACGCATTTGTCCTCACTGTTTTTGTTTCAGAATTCCGGTCCTTAGCAGTTCTAATTCCTTTTGTTTCATTTGAGGTGAAGCAAACATGGGTACGGAGGTTATGTTAAGAAGAAAAATTTTATAGAAAGATATATTAGCTTACTTATTTTTATTTTAGTAATGTTCTTCAAGGAAGCTATGCTTATGGTGTGTTATTATTTTGAGTATAGTTTTATTTTTGCATAAAGATTTAACAAGGCCTGTGTGATTGTTTTTTGAAATAAATAATACATATTATTTATCAAATCTGCTCATAATTTTTGTACTAAAATGCCATCTACCAATCACTGATGATCTTGCTGTAGTTAGATATTTTGCTTTGTATGGTTGAATTTCTGTCATTGTTTAACTTTCCAAATAATACTCAAAATTCTCAGGATAAAGAATCAATTGAGATCAATGTTTTTAAGATCATTTTAAATTTTTGAGATGGTAACTTTTTTGAACTTTTTTTTTTGTCTTTTTTTTAATGAAAAAATTGTTATTTTTGAAAATTAATTTATTTTAAATTGCATGAAGATCTGTTATATATTAACATAATTGTAAAAATTGTGGTAAAAGAATGAAATTTGGTACAGATATTATTTAGATTATTTGAAATCATTTAAGATTGTGGACACAAAAAATATTGTTTTAGTTGATATCACCAGCATTTTCTGTCTGAAAATTCATTCATTCATTGTAAAAAGAAGACTAGGAATTTATATATTTTGTCTTTCAGCTCAAATTTAGGAATTTCTACTTGTTAAGTTTGTTGTTATGTTGCCATGCGTTGGACTCAGAAATTTATCAAAATTTTATTCTTCTAAATGAATTTAACCTTTTGATAGATTTCAGTGCTGCTGAACATTGAGTGGTGTAAAGGTTTTGTGGTTATAACAAATTAGAAAACTGATCTTGATATACTGAAGTATTTTATAGTCAAGGATAACTGACTGTGTCACTATGAGTTGGCACCATTTCTCCAAATTGTTACTAAGAAATGAATTTAATAGTATATGTAGAATAAGCACCGTTTCAAAACATGTCGTATTAAGCGATTCCGATAAGTATGGTAAGATCTATTTTAGGTTTTATTATTTATGTTATTTATTTGAAATTTCTTAAAAATATTTAAGAATCCATTTAAAATTTACACTTAATATTTATAATAAAAATTAATCCTAAAGAAAAAATTTCTTCTGAAATTTTTTCTTTAGGAAATATTATTTTTGATAGTTTTAGTTATTTTGTACTTTGGGCCTGGTTTTAACTCATTTATCCATGTTTTTCTGCTTTAGGCTCGCTTCACAAATTCTAGAAGCCTTGCCCAAACCATATACAATATCTTGATGAGAAATGAAAATCATGATGTTTTATCTGGTGGTGCAACTGATAGTGTTTTCTTGTAAGTTTTAACATAGCTTTGAGAAAATTTTTGTCATGCTCTGTAGTTATACATGAGTCAATAATGCTCCATGTCATCGTCATCACGATCACCATAGTAACACTTAAAAGAAAATCAGTGTTTACTTTATAAATAATCTTAACATGCTCGCATGTTTAACAGGCGAGTTTAATTATTTGATAAAACGTTAGAACAAATTCTTTACGACTAGCCTCGGTTCAGTAACCTTAAAAACCGAGCCCTTTTATTAAGGGGTCACCCACTAAGACAACTATGTGAAATAGGAGAGGCATTCGAAAATTTTTTGCCGATTTTCATTGGGTTAAGGTTGTCAAAAATGTTCTGGCGTTCCATTGTTGTTTATAACTATTATTTCCGGTAACACTGCTTACGTAAAAAAAATCCTAGCTGACATCCTAGGAGTTTTTTATTTGGCATTAAAAATAAAGGCATATAAGAACCTACGCTATGTAAAGAGTATTAAATTTGAATTTATTATATTTAATGTAAGACATGAAAAATGAATAAACAATTTACTTTTTTCTTTAGCAGATCATTATATTATAAATCATTATATTATATAATTTTATATATATATTATTATTATTATTATTATTATTATTATTATTTCTCTTCTTCTCTTATAAATGCGTTCCCGAAAATTTAGATAGAGGGGAAGTTTTTAAATATTTTCATTTTGAGAGAAATTCCCTAGTCGTTTATCCATATACTTAAATTGGTACTTGGTAATATGTTAAAACCTTTAGAGAGAAACTCTCTAAAGGCAAAACAAATTAAATAAAAGAAATAATATTTCAGAGCAAGCTATATATGTGCAATGGCTAGAGGGACTCAAACCGCTGATGAGGTGTTAACCGCTTACAGAAAAGTCGTACCACAGGTAATATTGTAACTTTTTGCCAAGTACTATTCACAATTAATATCTTTTCCTAGAAATTTAAATTTGAAAGTTTTTACTGCATTTAGAAATCTCGCTTTTCTCAACATAGATTTTAGCAAAAAAAAAGCTAATTAAATTACCAGAAACTAATTCTGTCAAATTGAGAAGTAGTGTCAAATGACGTGTCATCATTTTGCTTATTTTAACAGTCTTCATATCAAAAAAATTTATGGAGCCAATTTAAGTTGCATCACGTGGTTTTTTTAAATTTTATGTTTTATTGGAATCCTTGCAAAAAATTCTTACAAATTCACACGTATATATCCATTCATTTGTCAGTAACGTTTACTCTATAATGGTTCAGTGAATTTCACACTTATGTACATCCATTCACTTGTCTGTAACGTTTACTCTCTCATGTTTTAGTGAATTTCACACGTATTTTCATCCATTCACTTGTCTGTAACATTTACTCTGTCATGGTTTAGTGAATTTCACACGTATGTTCATCCATTCACTGGTCTGTAACGTTTACACTGTAATTGTTCTGTGGATTTTTTTGAATTCATCTGCGTAAAAAGTGGCAGTTTTAGATTTTTAAAAGTAAATCTTGTTTTTCAGTTTTTAGAACTCAATAATAACTAAATAAAGGCTATTGTTATTACGGGTTTAAAATTAAAATTTTTAAAGTTTTCTTTAAATCCGATATTGATTTTTTCTGAAATTTTTTTAATGGTGTTTTAATGGACCATAATTCGATCTATAGGGTTGTTCAGCCGGAATTCTCTATGTATGAAAATATGATTTTTTCAGATACAGGCTACAAATTTTACAAATTATGTTTTATTCTGATAAAAGTTTTATGACAGTTATTTGGAAGTGTTTAACATTTTGAAAATTTTTGACCAGCTTAGGGTAGGGTTTAAACCGATCAAATTATTTCACTTCTGTTTATTTGGATATCGAAGTCTTAGCAGGCCCAAAGCTGGTTCAATTTAGTTTGAAAATGCTGAATCTATATGTGATGCTAGAAAGTCAATTTAGAATTACCTTCTAATTTTTAAAACTTAAATTTTTAAGATTTTTTTTGAATGATGATTTAGATATATATATATGTACATTTTTTTTTTTTAAAAAAAAGCTTAGGAGTCACTGAATTCCTTGTTTTTTTAGTATATTCGCCCTCAAGATTGGGTATATCGGCAACTTTTTATAAACTTAAAGTCTCACAAAGCTCCTCAATTTGTACCTGAGTTATATAAAGGTGATGTTTACTTTTTTTTTTAAACAACCCTTAAGTCGCATCAATTTTAAGTCCCCATCAAGTGGTTTTCACAGGTGGAATCTTTATGAAATCGAAAGGCTTCAATCTTTATCAGTTTTTGGGTCCGACTGAATTTTATCAGCAAAAGATAAGGAGATCAGATAGCAGCATATTTGTGTTAAAAAAAAAAAAACAGAGACACTCCAATTGATTTTGTAGATTTTATAGAATACATTAAGTTAGCTGGTTTTTCACTTTTGAGCATTTTTTTACATGCTGTTGTCAACATGGTTCTCTTGATATCAATGTTGTTGCAAAAATTTGGATTTTGATGGTCCATTTTTCTGTTTCCAGTTTTTCTCAAAATTTGTTTAGTAGTGTTAATTTTATGAATAGAATATGAATGAATTTTGGGTTTTCGTTTTTAAATACTCAGAGTGTAATATGTTTTGATCTTTAAGTCATGTACTTATGCATTAAAATAAAATAAAATTTTGACTAATATTTATGACTCATATAAATTATTTAAGGAAGTCTACTCTCTGGTTTTTTTTTAGATATGGTCTCAATACGTATACCTATGACTGAGAGAGTAGCCATACCAATGTTTGAAACATTAGACTTTGTACAGAACATTCCAGAAGAGGTATGTTAAAAATCTATCAGGGGTTTATTTCTAATTAATGATAATTTTTTTGGCAACAAAACAAATGTGTTTTCTTTGGCATTGTTAAAAATCTGCATTTTATTTAATGAATTGCTCATTAAATATGATATTATTCCAATTTCAAATTCCACTGGAAAATTAATGCTAATTTGAGTCAGGTATTTTCGTTTCAGATTTCAGTGTTCATATTTCTGTTCATAGAATATTTTCTAAAATCAAGAAAACAATCTGGTTGTCAGAAATGTGTTTGACAGTATGCTAATTCAAATCAAACTTTTTCAAGACTTTTTGCTAAAAAAAAAAAAAAAGAAAGCAAAAAGTTTTTTTACTTTCTCTCCTGCCAGTTTTTTCAAAAATACACGAAAGGATAATCTACTATAATAAGGCAAATCATCCAATGATTTACCAAAATGACCAAAACCAATTCGGTTTCTAAAAGAAAAAACAAAGCTTTCTGCTATTAAACTTGCAAATAATGCTCTGAATTTTTTTGGTAAGGTTAAATTTATGAATTCTTATGAACTTGCAGATCTTTCTAAAACCTTTTTGAGGATTGTTTCCAAATGGGTAGAAAGCTACCTGAAAAAATATTTATTCACTGGAAATTTTGGTTTTAACGAAATATTATACGAGTTTTCAAAAGATAAATTATATGATCTAGTGCTATTCTTAATTTATATTAATGATATGCACAAAGAATATACTGTAATAGTTTTCATCATGTTTGCTGATTATGCTAATTTATTTTAAATTTTTAATTTGAAGTAAATAAACTATCTCTCAATTGTCAAGGAATTAATCATATCCCATTTCATAAGTCGAATGAAACCTAATTTTTTATGAACCTATATGTAACCTTTATTTTTCAAAATTGAAATCAAACTTAAAAGTAGGTCAAAACATATACATAGGTATATATAGATATAGGTATAAAGATTAAGTTTTTAAGTATTTAAGAAAATCTATATGAAATTCAGATTTTTTCCAAAAAATATTTTCTTGAAAACTATGTTCCAGTTATGTTGAGTTGTTAAAAAAAAATTTTATAAGATTTTGAAAATGAAAGTGAAAATTTTCTTGTCATCTTAGTAATCCATTAGTTTAGCTTTTATAGGACATTGTAATTTTTTGTTAAATTCTATATTTGCTATAAATGTATATTTAAGTAGAAAGATAAATTAAATGTACTAGGGGACTTGCATCCCAAACTTAGCAACCAATTTTCAGCCAAATGAACTGTCAACACCCAAGTGGTGTTTGCTAATATGAGTCAAAAATACTAACTAAACTTATCAAAAACTGATTAATGACCATTGATCATTTCCTATGGAAGTAATTACATAATAGGAAGAGTGGTGACCTTGCGGAATTGATTGTTTAGTATAAATTCATTGTTCTAAACTCATATGCTTTTTCTGTTTTAGGTAAATTCGAAATGATACCATTAAAAAATTACGCAAATGATTTATCATCGGAAAAATTACGCAAATATTATAGCAAGTTTGAGGGCTGAAATAAATTCTTGATTTTTCTGCTTCTTTTTCATTTTCTGTTTCACTGTAATTACCAACTCTGATCAAGGTCTTTTGATCCCATCTCTATCTATCTTCATTTAAAGATTGGGAGTGGGGATGTATCCAATATATATTAATACATAAAAATGTACTATTTTTTAGAATTTTCTGAAGTTAATAACATTAAGAACATTGCTAACGTAGGAATTATTATGTTGATATATAGAAGTTTCAATCAAAGATGATATATAGGACACTATGGAATATTGGATATTGTGTTCCATAAACTTTTATGTTTGTTTTTCATAGAAAGCTGAAGAATTTTTAACTGTTGCAGATGATTCTGCTAAATTGTTGACTGTTTTCAATTTTCAGTGAGTAATTTTCATTTTATTCTTAAATTTTTTTTCATATGTTCAGAAAAATTATTAAGGCTTGTTTCAAGGAATTGTGGTGTACCCAATCAATTGCATAGCGAAAGTTCAATGACACTAGTTACGAGGAGTGTTTTAAGCTTTAAATGTATAGGAATGAAGTAAATCGGAAATTAAAGCTTGATTGTTAGAATCGGAAAAAAAATTATTGAATTTAGAGCAGGAAGTGTGAATGAATAATGTGAAATTGCGTTATTTTTCATTGGTATTAGAAATTGAACAGTCATACCTGCATATCAGAATGTAATTTGTCTGTGTCTTCTTAGACACTTTTCTATGGTTGGTACTATCAAAAAAAAAATATTTGGAACCCCTACGTAGCAGGTGAATAAATAAGTAAGTAAATTTGCGTCCGTATGTAATCAATTTTACTTGAACCTCCTCATCAGCTTTTTTTTAGAAATTTTGTATTTTAGCAGGCATATATAAATTATAAAGTTGTCATGGATTCGAAGAGAATTCGTGTTATTGAGCCCAAATATGCCTAAAAGATTGCTAAAATTGTTAATGGTGATACCTTTTGACCACCTGCTGAAAATTTATTTTTTGCGCTTGAATCCAATTTTGATTTTTCTTAAGAAGGTAAATCTTGATTATGCTGAAATTTGGGATGTTAGGTAATATTTTTTCCAGTATATTAGGCATTTCAGACTTATATGCCCAAATATGCCCGGAAAAGGATTTTTTTAACCATATAACCTGTCAAAAAATCTTTGTTTTTGATACTCACCCAAATATGGTCATTTTAAAAATTATGTTTTTGATATTTTAAATTATTTTTTTGAAGTGAAATGAAAATGATGCTAAGAAAATTTATGTTATTTATCTTGGTAAATGTGTTGTTAATGTTTTATCTGTTTCAAATAAAATTACATGTCCCTTATAACTTTTTTTTCCCCAAATTTTGGTAGTTCTAGATATAAAGAATGTAGTTGTTAAATGAGCTTGAAATGACAAAGTGAAGTTTAAACAAATATTAGAAATAAATTCTTAACCTAGCAATGAATATTAGAAAAATTTTCAAAAGTCGAGTAAATAGCATTAAGATATTATAATTTATAGCAAGGACATAGACTGAAATAATGAGCAATAATAGCAATTGGTTGAGTTTTTTCCCTCAAAATTTAGTAAGAAGGTAAGAAATTGTGGTAATTATGGATGAGCTACACTCATTTTTTTACATTTTGTTTACAATTTGATGCAATGGTTTCCCTTTAATAGCCTTAATAGTTTGAAATTTTGGAATGGTATAAATTAATGTTAATTTCTTTAGCTCTGTTTTCTTTTGAAGACAGAATTTTGGAAACTTGAAAGTCTTTTTTTAATATAAATCATTTTGCAAAATTTTGAAATATTCTTAGTTGGAAGCTACAGATCAGTATTTTGATTTTTAATCAACATTTTGGTGGAGCTGTACTGTAGATAGTGCAGTCAAAGAAAAGAGAAAACTTTGGAAGGAATTAAAGAAAGGTAAAATAGATACGAAAAACAATCTGAAGATTGAAAAAAAAGGGAGTTTATGAGGTTAAATGTACACCAAGGAAATGGCTTGATAATATTAAAGGTAGAATAACCAGAAAGAAAAAAGTTTTGAGAAGAGCTAAAATTTTGAGGAAAGTTGATTTGGTTGGCGTGTGTGAGAAACGTTTTAAAAATATGTTGAAATTTTGTTTTTCGGTGAGAAAGAAAACCTGAAAAAAATTATGAGGACCTATTGTACACAATGAAATGAAATAGGAATAATTTGCTGTCTTTAAATCTTCTTAGTATTTTAGTTATTTTTTTATAGTTTAATATGTTTCGTTATAGTTGAAATGATTTAGTTTAGAGGTGCTTTCTCATTGATGATCTAAGTCAGAAATGATTAAAGACTTGATAAACCAAATTATAACAAGGTATAGTACTTGCGTGTTAAGCACTGTCAATTTTTACAAGAGTAAAGAAGATATGTGACAAAAAGTAACTTAGGTTGGTAGTTAACCGGCTAGGTTTTAAAAATGATGGAGAGAGTCAATAAGAAATTTAGGAAATGTCTTTGGAATTAATAATACAAATTATGAATTAGCCAGACATGATAGCTTAGAATTCTCATTCAGCTTAAGTACTCATCCAGCCTATGCAGTTTTAGTTTTAGAAGACATACATAAATCCATACATAGTTATGAAGTGAGGTAAACCGTTTGATTTTTTTTTTATTTTCATGAAATATATAGTAATATCCACAGTTGTGAAGGTTTAAAACTTATTTGAATTTTTTTAAGTTTTTTATGTTATATCTTAGAGTAACATCAGATATTCTATCCACTGTTGTGAAATTGTATAGCCTATGTGGAAAAACAGGTGAAGCCAGGTGAGTAGAAATTGTCATTAAACACTAAGTTTCCTGGGGGAAAATTACTATAACACTTGAAATTTCAAGGTAGTGCTTTAAAAAAGTGATTGCAAAAAATGTGGCATCAGCAATACATAAGCAAAAATTTTGAATTATTGGCTAAAAGAGAGGTGTTTATTTATTTTCAGGTAAAACTTTCAGAAAAATTTTATTCTATAAAGGAAAAATTACACGTCAAGTTTTATAACATCACATTGAAATGTTACTCTATGTTTAAAATTTGTTTTTAAATTCCTCAGAGTAAGTTTCTTTATCCGCTTTTGCTGTATAATGTTCAAGCTGAGATTAATATATAAAATCAGCTACAAGTATGGTAAAATTTAATGGTGTGCTTTTTAATAGAGAGGAAATTTTAACTGGTTTTAAAGAGATTTATGGTTAGAAAGCTAAATTTGGTAGTTTATTTATAGAGAGATAATAGACGAATACAGAGCCCAATCTATATTACCAAAGTAAGTTTTTTATAGAGTTTTTAATCCCATAAGTAAATTTTATAATAACCATTTTTCATATTTTCACTATTTTTATTGAACAACAAGTTTTATAAGTCAACAGAACGCCTTGGATTTGGCCATGTTGGTTGTTTATCTCAAAAACCGTCCACTAACTTTTTTCTAAAACCTTTTATGAAGACTTAAGGCTATAATGGAACAACACTATGTAATTCTAGATTTTTGAAAAACTCTTTATTTTCATTACTGGACCCAAATATTTCATTTCATTATAAAAATTTTCTCAAAATTTGGTCATTTTTTTGAAATTTTGCTTTAGCTGAACGGATTATAATGTGAATCTTATGATTCATATTTCAAAAACTCGAAGACAGCAAAGATCAGTATTTTTTTTTTTTTTTTTTGTTCAGTTTTTTTATCTTTTCTAACGTAGTTCAAAAGTTCCAAAACAAGGTAGTTTTAAGGCCTTAAAAAAACATTTTTTAAATTTTATTGAAACTCGATTTGCTTTTCTTTTTTTTTTTTTTTTTTTAAATTGAAATTTTGTTTAATGTTTTTAAATTTTATTTATTTAAATTAAATTTTTACAATTAAATTTTTACATTTAAATTTTATTGAAACTCGTTTTGCTTTTATTTTTTTTTTTTTTTTTTTTTTTTCAATTGAAATTTGGTTTAATGTTTGAAAATTTTATTTATTTACATTCAATTTTTACAATTAATTTTTTACATTTTAAGTTTTGGCCAGTGTTATCGGGCCCAGTCCCCAGGAGCTGAAACATGGATTTTAAAAACAACATATTTGAAGTTTTGTCAAAATTTGCTCATTAATGCGGTTTTGCATGAAGTTATTTTACCTCGTGTTGCCACCTGGCGAAAATTTTGGTTTAAAAAATATATGCTTCATGGATTCTTTTCAATATTTTTCTTTTTCTTTTTATGGACCTAAAAATCACTCATTAGTTTAATTTTCCTAAACATTTAGGAATTTAAAAGTGAGGTATGCCCAAAATTTTGCAAAAAAGTTGCGCTTTAATTCTGCTTCAATACTTGTAATTCGCAGAGATATTTATAATATTATTTCTAGAAGTTAACATAAGGTTTTAGAGCAATAATTTTTTTTCTTTTTTTATGGTAATCCATTAATGATTAGAGCTTGTTTTTGTGAATTTTGTTTCTTATTATTGTAAACTAAAATTATTTATACTTTACTTTTTTTACCCACAAAATGACAGACCCAATTATTTGTTTCCGTTTTTTTCCTGTCTATGTTCTCCTTCGGTTCTCAATACCCGTTCAATAGTCATACTTGAAACTGCTCAAAAAGCTTCAGGAGCCAGACCTTAAAACATGTCAAATTTGAAGATTTTTAAGTTCTACTCAAATCTTATACGATAATAAAAAGTATTTTTCCAATTTATTCTTGTTCCATTTATTTGCCAAATTTGTTACAAAAATGGGAATTTTCTGCATACTTGTTCCGATAAATTTTTTTTCTGAATGTTTTGCAATGCCAGACATTTTAAAATTTACTTGAAAAAAATGTAAATTTTGATCAAGATTTGGGTAGTTGAAGCAAAAAGTTTACTTTTTTAAGTTTAGGCAAATCAACATTTTGTTCACACATTTCAGTTTTTAACAGGTGGCTTTGTCGAATCATGCGGTTTATGGTAATCTACTCACAAAATTTCAATCACTGTTTTAGTAAAAAAAATTTAATTTCTCTTTTTGTAGGATTTTTGTATAGCTTTTCTATTCTAACTAATTGAGTTACATCTTCAAATAAAACATCTGCAAAAAAAAAATTCTGCAGAAAAATCATGAGTGAATTTGTAGGATGCATTTTGCAAGCCAGGTAAAATGTCATAAATAATGTGTTAAACACATCTATTTTATAAAAAACATTTATTTTTACTGATAACTGGAAATCATGGAAAATATAATGCTTATTTTTTATTGCAGATTATTTTTTGAAAAACGGTTTCCACAAGAAAAAAATTTTACTATACAATTAATAACAAGCTGAGTGAGAATTGAACCCACACTACTAAAAAAAACAACAATGCAGATTTTTGCTATATTTAAATGTTTGTACGGATTAGTTGTTTTCAATAAACTGTGAAACTAACCATACTCTTTTTTTCTTTTTCTTTTTTTGGCTCATCTCACCCAAAATCAAAATTATGTGAATGAGATTTTTCAAAAACCAAATTCTCTATGATTTTCTATTTAGAGTTTAAATGATTCTATTTTTAAAATTTTCATTTTCGTTATTTTTTTTGAAAAATATTGTTTTTGGTATTTGGCCATAACCCTATCCAGACTGCATCTTTTGCCCTGGGTTTATTATTTGAGCTGTCTAGCCATCTACTTAAAAACACCTTTTAACTAAACTTTTACTTTTTTTATTTTATTTCTATGACCGTAGGTAGGCCCGTATTATTTGTAGGTAGGCCCGTATTATTTAATAACGATTGAATATTATATTCCTGTTTTCTCAAAATTTTTTAGTTATGGATGTTTATCATATATGCTATCTGTATGCTTAAAAAATCAAGACAGTAAAGGTGCTTTAGTGAGTAAAAAATTATTACTTTGGTATTTTTGCCATGTTTTTCCGTGATTATTTTGATTTTTACATTTTTAGAACCTTAAAGTGTCCGCACTTGAAAACCAAAAAAGATTTTTAGGGAAAGTTTAAAAAAATTTTTTTTTTAAGTTTGAATCTCTTTATTATCAAGATGATTAATTTTTTGATTTGATATCGACATGGTAATACTTCTTTTTATAGAATTCAGTCTTTTTTGAAATTTATTTGAAATCTTTGTTAGATATTTTAAATTTAAATTGGTGGTTTTTTTTTTTTTTTTTTTTTTTTTTTTTTTTTAGAATACCTTAAAGCTAATGGGTGATTTAGGCATGCAAATGACAACTCAAAATAGTGCATATGAACTTACCTTTTCAGATATGTTAGAACATCCATTGCTCATAGATAAAAGGTAATCATTATTTTCATATGGCAAGCTTTTTCCGTTATATTTTAAATCATGAATTTTCATTTTAAATAGCTTCTTGTATTCATAAGGGTTTTGCTGTTATTTTAAAACTTATTCATTAGTGATCTTTTGACAACACCAGAGTTTTTGTCCAATAAATAAAAAAAAAGCATGAAAACCTTTGTTTGCGCAGCCTGTTTTTTCTTTGTTCCAAATTCACTTATAATGTTTAATTTTATGTCTTGTTATTTAACTTATGAATAATCTCTGATGCAGGGCTTGTTTTTCACATTTTGATAAACTTTTTATTGTTAATTTTGTATAGCTATTATGTCTGATCGCATTTCATCTTTTTTAAATTTTATCACCATTTTTGTGTTTCATTATTTATAGGTATTGTTATTATTGTTATTATTTATTGGTAGTGGTCTAATTGTTATTATTTATTGGTAGTGGTCTAATTGTTTGTTCTTCTTCTCATATTTGTTACTTTGGTTATGAGTTTTTCATCTTATTTGTAACACAATAAAAAACTCCTGGACGGCATTCATGGGCAAAACCCCAAGTATACACCCAAATTTCGAGGTTGAATCCCAGAATTGTAATGTAAACAATGGAGCTGTTTGTTGAAGGTTATTGAATCATTTGCTTTTTAAGCATTAATACACTAAGTTCACTCAGTTGGTTGCAGTAGAAATTAAATTTTTATATGTTATATATTATATTATCATTATTATATTTTTTCAAGTATAAAATCTCAATAAATTTCTCATTTTGAGTTCCCCACTATTACGTACATAATTGTCACTAATTAATCTCAATAATATTAAAGTTTTAAAACACCCTACAAATATTTCTTCACGTGTATTTTTATTTACAATTTTCTAAAATTTCTTGCGTATTAACAATTATTAGCAATTTATGTTACTTATAAATTAATTGATCATGTGTGGCATTAGGAGATTACTTACTCTAAATGGAAAAATGCCTGTTTTGCGCTCACAAATATAAGTTTGAATATTGGCAAAAACTATTATAAATATTAACAAAAGACTTAAGAAATGTTTTAAATTTAATAACAAATACTATTTCTGATTTAGGGAAATAATCAAATCTTGGTTTCATCCTTGATAAAAAACTGGTAAATATTTTTATATTCTTTATGAAATGGTATTTCCATAGCCAATGATGTCTATTCCTTAATTATACAGAATATAGAGTTAAAAGTTTTTAAAGTTGACTTTTGATAAGTGTGATTTTTCACCAAAGAAATATATTCCATTTATTAAAATAGTTTTAGGCGTTATGTTCATTATTATTTCTCCATGAAAATTTCTGGTAAATAAAAGTTCTCCTATTTAAACTATTTTCTAAAGCAAATTTAAGCAATTGCTTCTCTTGAAAAAAATATCATTCCAAACAGGCTGCTCAGAAATACTTAGAAAAAAAAAACATCTTAAGACTACAATTTTTTGTTATGAAACTTTTATCTTAATAATCCATCAAAAATAAGTGCCTCTTTCTTGATTGGTAGAATTATACAAAACATTGTTATTTTAAAGATTTCAGTTTAGGATTTTTTTTTCAAAACTTATAATGTAAAATACATGGCTGGGGTTAAAAATTTCCTGGACATTTTATTATTTATATTGCAATTCTGAAAAAAATTTAATAAAATATGTTACCAAAAGATTAAAACAAGGTATATTTTGATGGATATTTGTCCTATTTTAGTTCTCAATTGTATTTAATTTAGGTTAATTTGTTGGAATTACTATTCAATAAGTTTGAGAGAAAGTTATGCATTGGAGTAACTTACAGGGTGGTACACATCTTATCACACCGGTGATATTTTTATGTTGGTTAAAGGCTTTTAATGGTGTTTTATTTAGATTTTCTTACATAAATAATGTACGGCGTTGTATGTATTTATATTTGAATTATATATATATATTAAATTGATGATAATTTGTACATAATATTATTGGACTGTTTTTGACTAATCAACATAATAGTCTATTAAAGACAAGTGCTGGTTGTATTCTTCTTTTTTTTTTGTTGGTATAAGATATTCATTACTCCTTTAAGCTTTTAATTCTCTTAAACATTGGATCACCTATTGGGTCAAAAACTAGTGAGAGTTAATTAATACATACCTCAAAATTTTTAGGAGACCACCATTGTATTTTTGTTTAAACTATTTTCCAAAATTATTGTAGGAATTTGTCTGTTTGTGTATAGGAAACTTTATAAGTTGTTAAAGTAAAAACTTTAAAATATAGAAATGTGATTTTTTTTGCGTAAATGTTTAAAACCTCTTTTCCTTTTTATAAGGTTTAAACAGAAACTAGCCCTTTTTGGAAATCATTACGTTATTTTTAAAAGAAACAAAATATGCAAAATTGAAGATGTATTTGCATAAAGTTTTTCCTTTAAATCACACAGTCACCTGTGATAAATTTACTTTTGAGTGTCAGGGTGTAACATTTTTTCTTAAAGTTTTACACTTTGATGCAACTGAAACTGTGTTGAAAGAGTGGTCATAAAATTATTCTTTTATAGACTTAATCTTTCTTGAAATTGAATATAAAGTCAGTGTTTAATTGTTCCTGTAGCTCATTGGTTCTTCTGAAATCACCTTCATTCATATGGCGTTTCCTGGCTGTAATTTTTGTTAAAAAAAGCATTTTTTAAATGTATAAAGCTGTTTGAAGTAGGTGTCTATGAACAGTAAATAAAATATAAATAGAAATTAGAAATGTGATTTATACTAATTTTTTAAAAGATGGTCTGAAAGCAAAACTTTTAAGTATATCTTGAAAGTTGTTAATTTTAAATGATAAAGTTTTCAGTGTACCATGTATCATCCTTAAGTAAGCTTTGAACATTTTGAAAGTTTTGTAAATAAAATAGAGTAAAATATAATTGCAGTATCTTTTTGAATATTTCTGAAAATTTCTTCTCTAATATTTTAGTACAACTATATAACTGACTAAAATGGGTAAGTCGAAGATTGAGAATTCAAATACAACTATTGAGAATGGTGATCCCAATATTGAAGATGTTCTGCTTGATCGACCAGATTACGATGAACTGATAAAACAGTTGAATGTGATGGCTAAGCCACTGGCAAGTAAAAAAACAACCAGGAAGATATTCAAAGTTGTAAAGAAAGCTGCTAAAGCAAAGCAACTACGAAGAGGTGTAAAAGAAGTTACCAAGGCAATACGTAAAAAAGAAAAGGGGTTAGTAATTTTTGCTGGAGACGTATCTCCTCTTGATGTCTACTCACATATGCCAGTTTATTGCGAAGAACAAAAATTACCATATTGTTTTGTTCCTGCGAGAATTGATTTGGGGTTGGCAAGTCAAACTAAACGTGCTACATGTGTTGTTCTTGTGAAAAAAGATGAAACCTATTTAGATACTTTTAATGAGCTTAAAGAGAAAATCAAAGAAATGCCTCTACCTTTGTAATATTATGACTGATGTCATGCTCATAAACTCTCTTCTATTATACCTAAAAATTTATTTTTAACTTTTGGATACGCCATTATTTTATTTACGTTTTTATAAAATATATGTCAAATATCTCAAATTTGTTTTTTACAAAAAAGCTTTGTTTTCAATACCTTTATATGTATGTATGTGTGTACATACATA
>JAUZNK010011948.1:0-23389 GCA_035046665.1 Euphysa ruthae
TATATATATTGATGTATTGAGGCTGTGTTAGAAAAAACAGGTATAAGTGAAACTGTTAGCTTCAACCTAGAACAAAGGCGATGGAGAAACAGTTCGAGATTTTAATAGTCAATGGAAAATGATCTTCTGTCAGTAATATTATTGACAACGTAAAAATGTCGCCTGTAATACTTACAGAATTATTTTTTTATTAACTTACCGCTAGCAGATGCTATATAAGCAAATGCCAAGATGGTGACCAAGAGATTCATCTTGACGCACAAAATCTAGAAAAAATAAAAAAAGCATTTTATATTTAAGCCTGTATGTCCTATGATAAAACATATCGTTTTAAGGTTCCTTAGAAAAAACCCAAACAAAAGTTAGCTTCTTTCGTTTCATTTTCTTGTTACCATTCTTAAAGCCTTCGCTTTCGTCTTTATTTTGTTTTTACCGTTCCTATAGCTTTCGATTTTGTACAAAAGTTTCCTTTGGAAATTGTTAACAATCAGATGTAATGCACCTATTTGTTGGATAAGATAATTTTTATCGTCAGGCGCATTCCATGTTTTAAAAGTGGGCTTTTGCGTAGATGTTGGTTTTAGGAAACAGTCCACCACGGTCTGTTGGTTTTAGGGAACAGTCCACCACGGTCTGTTGGTTTTAGGGAACAGTCCACCATGGTCTGTTGGTTTTAATAATTGGGAAAGTATTTCCAATCTTCCCCTCATTTTATTAGCTCTAAACTTCACAGTATGCCAATAATATATCTGATAAATTTTTGTAGCGAGATTGACGTTATATTAAAACCGATCCTCGTCAAAAGAAAAAAATAAATAACTAAAAACAATAATTTTTGGATGTTCTCCCATAAAACAATAAAATTCAACCAGTTATGATGGTTGTGCTCAGGAGGGAATAGTGTAATCTATTTATAAATGTACTGTCATAGCCGAAAATTGTTGTTTTATAGGGGAATATTTAAATTTCGATTTGTTGCTGTTAATATGTTGCTTAGTTACAACAATATCACTATCTAGTTTTTAACTGATATTTTAATAATTGTAACTGGTTTTAAATTGTTTACAATTTTATACATAGCAGGTTTTTTAACCAATTTTATGTTTATTTTTTCCAAAGGATTATATATATAATCAAATGGATAACTTGATAACTTTATTGCATTTTCCCACTGACACGGTTTGTTAGCAAACCTTTTAGAAGATGTAGAAAATATTGCATAGTTATCAAATTTTGTAAATATCGAGACTCAGCAGCGAGCCGTAGTTTTTTACCTATATTTTAAATTGTAATCACAGTATTGTTATTGAGTGGTGAATTTTTTTTTAAAGTTAATAGAAATATACGCACAGAGATTTACACAAAAAATTACACATCTACTTGTAATGCAACAGCGATTATTAAAAGCATTAATACTGTTATTAATTTTATATTATGTTATCTATTTAATAATTTATACTTTATTTATTTATCCCATTTTTAGTTTCTACTAATATCATCAAAATAACTAAACTTATAAATAGTACTAATAAATAATTATTAAACAATTACTCACAAAGCCCTTCCTCTAAGTTGCTTATAGATGGACCTGTTGATCTAGATTAATCTTCAATGATGGCTAAAAAATACATTGTATAAAATTTCTTGTTTGGCAGTTCCTTAAGTTCAGTTGTTTAAATTTATATCAAGCTCGAACCCTTGTGATATGTCCGATATAATTATTTTTTTCTATGTACTTATTTGTTTTTATATGTTATTTTATTATTTACCATTCTCATCTAAATGTGCTTAATTAAACATTTATAAATACACCAGCTATATCTCATGTTTAGAACTGAACTAATGGAAAACAAAAAAATCAAGATTAAATTATAAACTTTCAGGCGCCATTATAATAATAATAATAAAAACAATAATAATAACAACAATAATAACAATAATAATAATAATATAACTAATTAAAGACAAAAGGACTAAAATATATATATATATATATTTTTTTTTTTTAGAAAGATCTATAATTATACATATTTAAAACGGTGATATTTTTTTAAGAAGTCTTGTTGACGAATCGTCAATTTTTTTAACTTAAAGATTCAACTGTGCAGTAAACCTTCAAATAAATGAACACTGAACGTCCTTTTTCGAACAGACCACTATTACAATTTCCAATTTCTTTTAACAATCTTTAGGGGCGTAAGTAAGTAAGTATTTATTCTGCCACAAACAAATATACATTAGCTATGAAAATTACAAGACAACAGAAAAAAAAATAAAACCCATATAAAATAACCCCATAAAGATAAAGTTATGCGTTGAAAGCTTTTTTCGTTTTAAACTAGATATATTTGATGCATCTTTTTTAATAGTTATAACCTTACCTTGATTTTCAGATTTTGTCGAAACCTTGCAAGAACTGGCTTGGATTAAATCAACTGTTTATCTGGCTCAAAAAATCAATTCTTGTTCACGTTACTCATGCTAGAAATTTAAAACCTATTGCTTCAAAAGCTTTTGTTCGGTACAATACAATTTAATGCCTCTAATTCTTTTTTTTTTTAGTTCATAGGAACACAGAATCAGCAAATAAATAGATAGGTAATCCTAATAAAATAGATTTCATTTTGAAGAGTCCATTAGGAATGAGTAATTCATTAAAAGCAACATTCTTTCCTCACTTAGTCATACATGAATACGCATTGCAAGGGTGTTTACGCATTGCAAGGGTGTTTACGAGTAGCAAAGGTGTTTAGCTAATCTTTAAGAAAATGATTAAATCAAAATTTCCCCATAATCAGTTTATGTTATAGATCTTTTAAAAATGCTTTTTAATGAAAATAAATAAATCATATCTGAGTGGCGATATTTTTTAACTTTCCAGTTCTTTAACTCGCCTTTCTACAATAAACACCAATGTTCTATCACATAAAAAAAACTTAGGGGTTGTTCATTTCTTATCTACCAGTCTATTAAACATTTTGCTAGTGCCAGATTATTTTACTATGTGCTTCAAAAGCGTATGACACAATTGATACTTTTAAAATGATATTCAAAGAACAAATATATATATTCCAGTTTTATTAATATTTTTCCAAGGTTTTCTAATGATAAAATTCAATTCACCATAACCAGACCGCGGTTTGCAATGTTCTTTACAAGTTTTTATTCATATTCATTTCAGGTTGGAGTGCTAAACAGAAAGTTATTAAATTATATCAACATGTTAACATATTAACACGGTCAATAACAGCAAATGAATAACACATTTCATTGAGCGCGTCGCCAAATCAGCATAAGTCAATAAATGCTTGAAATAGGCATAGCCTTAAAACCATAATTAATTTCAGAATTTTCAAACCTATAGTTGGTGTTGTTTGGAAATTTTTAAATTTGGCTAATAGAATGAGCAAAAAAATTTTTTTCATCGTTTAAAACAATTTTCAAAATTTTCAAAATTTATGCAACATGAATTTTTAAAATTTCAGAAAGAAGTTTTAGATTGACTCAAACCAACCAATGATTTATTGGTAGATAAAACTGCCATTGATGTCTAACATTCCCATCTATATTAAAATTTAGAAGCTGTAAAATTCACAAAAATCACATGTCCGTTTAGCAAAAATCACAGGTCTGTCATTAGAAATTACAGGTCTGTCAGTAAAAATTAACGGTAGAAAAGCCCACTGTTTTTATTATAAATATTTTTGATTTTATTCATTCGTAAATAAACAACTTTTAAATAGGAATCTTCCTAGAAAATTGAAAAGGAACAGTTTTGTTCAAGTTTCTTACTTTTTAATCCCAAAATATGATACTTTTTATTAGAAACTTTGCAACTTAACCCCTTGACAGGGATGCTGCGAAAAAAATAGCTTTAAGGGTTAGACTATAAAAAAAATTTTAGAGCACAAAAGTTTATGGAAAACAAGAAGATCTTCATGTATGTATGTATGTACGTACGTCATAGAGTGTCATAGAAAAAAAATTTAGAAAAAATCGAACATTTTTTTTTTGTTTTTCTTTTTTTTTAGATTTTTCGAAAATTATCAAGAATTCAAAAAATTTGACTTTTTTCGTTTAAAATCCGATTTTAAATGAGAAAGAAGTAAGGGTCGAAGGCCCAGTGTTTGGCGATGACAAAGCTAGCAGATCGGACCCAGAGGTCCTAAGAGTTAATAAATAAGATTCTTTTCGAGAGCTTCAACTGCAGCAATCGAGTTTCAGTTAGTTCAATGGTAAATTTAAACTTTTATAATTGAGTGTCAATTACTTGCGGTTGTTCAAACTCCTCGAATATTAGTTTTTACGTTAGCTGAAACTCCATTACACTAATGGAAAATCTGGAGATAATTGAAACTCGTAAATAAGCCACTACGGTAATTAAATGAAACTCCGATAGAAGTATTTAATAAGGTAAGTGGAGACTATTTTGCGTGTATTTTAAGTGTGCTTTTGAAAAATCTTTTATCCGAAGGAAAGTTTTTTTTTAGAAGAAAATTATCCTATTTACTAAAAAAATTCTAAACAGCAAATCGCAAGTTTCATCATATAATTCTTTATTTGTAAATTTACTGATACATAGATTCATCGCTTTTCCTATCGTAAAGTTAGAAAAAATCTAATGGCTATGTTTCCAGCTTGGCCACGAGTTATAACCATAATCACCTAACCATTAAGGTAAAGCTAAAAATCTTGGCACCTATATATTCGATTTATTTGGCATGATGGAATACTGGTTTGCCAAAATTTCCTTTAAGCTGTTATAAAAACCTTGTCGCCTCGATAAGTCTAAAAATATTGGTGGTTTATTAGCTTATGTTTTTTATGATATTCTTTCGACGCTACTTGTAAACTTCACTCTTACTTTGGATTTCAGGCTAATATAATCATTGCTTTTTACAATCCTGCTAAAATAAATGGAGTTCTTTGTTGACAAATCTATATTTGGTTATTGATTTTAATGTGCAAAAATATAGCTGTTAATAGTAGTTATGACACGAACTTATATATATGTTATATAGTAATTGGTGACATAAGCTTAGAGCCAGGTATAGAGATGTTTTTCATCGAGTTTAGTTTTTAGTCGATTTTAATGTTAGTACAATTCGTTTTAAGCGATTTATTTATGAATAAAAAGCTGATGTCATTGGCAAAATGACGCACAATGGAATGTTTAACAAAAGCAGTAAAATCGTTAATGTAAATTTAAAACGATGAAGGTGCTAAAACTAAGCCCTGAGGAACACATATATTTAATTTTTTAAGAGCAGATTTAATCCGGTTTTGTGACATATTGTTTACGATAAATTTGATAAAAAAACCAATCATTTGCAACGTCATGAATACTGCAATGCTTAAATTTTGAGATGAGAATGTTTACGCCCCACAGTATCGAGGACATTTTTTGAAAATCTAAGTAAACGCCGCACGTAAAATTATCAATCTAAAGTTTCATCGGGGTTCTTGTTTTTTTCAGAAATGCTAATAAGAAAGTGAGAAGGCAAATGGTTTGCTCTGAAACCAAATAATTGAAGGTCGTTTAAGCATTGGGAAATATGCTTACCCTATTTTTATACCTGAAATTAGCTTTAAAATTTGAATGTATTCAGTTGGAAAAACAAAGTTTCTGTGAATATTTGGATTTTTCAAATATTGTAAAATTAATATAAGAATAATAAATTTTTGATTTAAGTAGTATACACTTTGGTGGTGATTTTTTGCAACCGCCGCCGCAGCTGTTTTTTTTTTTTTTTTTTTGATTAATTATACTTTTAACCTCTTTCCATGTTTGACGATGATTTTTAGAATTATCTTATATATTTAGGAAAACGATTTTGCTTACTCTTCCTTATTAGCCCAACAAGCTCATTCCAATGAACTTTAAAATCATCGAAAATATATTGTTTGTTTTCAAGAGTTTTTATAGATTTTAAAATGGCAATCCACGATTTAAATTTTAGGAAATTTTGTTGCTCATTCTTTTTAGTTGTGTGTGTTTGTCTGGTAGATCGAGGAAGATTTTAAGCTTACGATTTGTGTGTGTTTGTCTGGTAGATCGAGGAATATTTCAAGTTTACAAGGAATGAATTTTACTAAATTAAGGGTAGATAAAAAAGCTGATGTCAGATATAGTTGTGGTTAAGCTACCAGATATATTACCAATGAAAGTTTGAGCTTTACTTGTACTTCTATAGCGGGATGTTATGCGAGAAAGAAGATTATAGGAATGTTGTGGTTAGCATTTCTTAACTTAAATTCCCCTTCCGCTGTCTATAAATACAATTTCATTGCCTTTTGTTTTCAATTTTAGAAGTCAGTTTTTTGTTGTGACTTTATAATCCTACCTGTTTTTTTGTACAACTGTGACTTAATTTACCTGTGTCGCGGTCAAACTCTTAAATGGAAATATTGGTATTCTTACAATTGCTAAGACTAAGTTAGATGAAAAATTCTCGTGTAATCAGTTCCCACTGAATGGGTTTAAAAAGCCTTATAGACTTGACAAATCTAGTAACAGTGGGGGTTTTATGGTATTTATTACGGTGATAGACCACCATTAAATTTCAGAACAATCCATTTTTCAAAAACAACTATTTTTGGTATTTTATTATATGCAGAAAACGAATATGATAATCATTTTGCATTTCAGTTAGAAGAATATTGAAAATATTGAGCTTTTAGATCGTAGGTGTATGTATGTTTTAACTGCAAAAATCAAATTTTTATATAAGGGTGCGCTGGTTTTTACCCCAATTTTCGTTTAGCATCCGCGGTCTTTCTACCTCAAATATAACCGTGGGTGAGGGTCTTGAGAATTTACATGATAGGCCTGAATATATAGCCAAAAATCCGAAATCTAAACGTTTGTTTACTTTTTTTCTTTAAATAGCTATATATTGTATTTCAAATGTTATATTATGCTTTCTCTTATTAGTTAAGGGTAATAAACATGGAAAATATGAAAGTGACCTCTGCTCAGAGAAGAAGAGCTGGTCAGAGGAGTAGCAAGGTCTTTGAGAAAAAGAGAAAGTTTAGAGGAAATCAACAGCAAACTGGAAAAAAAACTAACTTTCTAAAAAAACCAATCTTAATCTGACTGCTAATTTTGATGCTAATAATGATGATGATGTGTTTTCCTAATTAAAAATATTGAAACAACATTCTCGTTTTCGTAAAAATGTAAACGGCGACTATGTAAATAATGACACTGTAATAAATAACCTTGCTGGTGGTTTCCCTTCATGTTATTTGTTGATGGGCATTTGTATTGCATTCAATGCGGTGATTCCAAGTCTCATGTGAATATTGTAGAGAAAGATCCTCATGATAGAATTGCGGTTGAAAAACTAGAGTTTTACTCTTAGTCGGTTATATGTTATAAAGCGAAAGTGTACATCGGTACCTATGAATAGAAGGAAAGACCTGAGAGCGTAACGAAAGGATTTTATTGATAAGGCTGAGGAAACGGAAGGTGTAACATATGCAGCTGGTTTATTTTAAACACACCATATAGATATCTACACAAGTTTACTATTAGGGCTCCTAATTATTAATGTTTACGGTAACTTGATTATACTTCATGTGGCCATTTTGATATTGCGGAAAATACCACGTAACCAGTCTATTGTGTAAAATATGATTGCAAATGTTTTTTGTTTGCTTTAAAACAGGTTTTCATGCTTCAATTTGTAGTTTTTTTAAAAATTTAGATTTAAGCGTGTTTTTCTCAAA
Organism: Euphysa ruthae; assembly: GCA_035046665.1. Lineage (NCBI taxonomy): Eukaryota > Metazoa > Cnidaria > Hydrozoa > Anthoathecata > Corymorphidae > Euphysa > Euphysa ruthae. The sequence continues at coordinate 7,732 of JAUZNK010011948.1, forward strand.
ATGCGCTTTTTCAAAAAGATGCGTAACATATCTCAGGAATAGCTGAACCTATTGTTCTGAATTTTTCACAGTATGTTCTCCCATATGATGTTTATCTACTGTAGCAAGTTTAGGTTAATTTGATGTTATGTCATTTTGAATTTGGGTAAAACGAGCCATTTTGGATCAAAATAAAGGGATACTCAATTTTAAGTGAACCAATCATGACTGTGCAACAGTAAATAGGTATCACCAATGTTAGACTGCTGTCAAAATTTCAAGGCCATTGCATTGATGGTTGCTGAGTTATGTTACCCAGCAGAAAAGCCATTTTTAGGGGTTCGCGGACCAAAAATTTAGGTCCAGACCAAAAATTTTCAATTGGAATTTTTTAAACATAATTTTCTACAAATATCTCCTTATGTGCCAAGTTTCACAGAATAAAGATGAATAATAAAGAAATTAGCTTTAATAGTGGTTTACCACGTTAACTTGGGTATTCTTTCTAGGCTTCTTTTTGAATATTTTATCTCTAAAGAACTGCAAACTATTTCTTCCGAATTGTCTATAAAAACAGGAAATGGCTTATTGTTTCATACAACCAAGATAAATCATTGGGAAGAGTCTTTTTAAATGATTTATCTAATTTATTAGATTTTTACTTGAGGAAGAAATATGAAAGTTTTATTTTATTACATGATCTTAATTTCCAACCCAATGAACCTATGCTGAAAAGAATTCATGTCCACCTACGAATTGAGGAACTTGGTGGAAGACAAGACTTGTTTTAAATCTACTGAAGGTACCTGTATCGATCTAATCATTATCAACAAAGGTTCGTATCTCCAAAATACTGGCACCTTTGAAACGGGTTTAAGTGATTTTCATCATTTAGTTTATACTTTATTAAAACCGTTTATGTTAAAAACCCTAAAAATGTTTTATATCGAAACTTCAAAAAATTTTATATAAATCACTTCTCGATCGAATTTAAATTCTATCTAAATGATTCTTAATCGGTTTATGATTTTTCTACGTTTGGATCTCTTCCGTTATCAGTCCTGAATAAACAATAAGAGTTAAATTCCTATACTATTGCTTAGAGAAATTTGGAAAATATCTGGTCTAAAGCGGATTGCTTAGTGACGATTAGTAGTGACATTAATCTGAATAATTTTCGTTGCCAAGGAAATATTGTTTCTCATTTGAATAGGACTGCTTAAAGAGCATTTTTAAATTCGTTTGAAGTAGCACAAGAAAAAGGTCGTTTTGGGAAACATGTAAACCTTTATTATCTAGTAAAGATTGTTCCCATCACTCATCCTTTCTCTCACTGATAACCGTCTTTTAGTGTGATGCTTTGTCTGTTACTTTAATTTATATCATAGCAACATTACGGTAAATATTTTTCACTGGAAGGACAATACTAATAGCTTATAAACAACCCTATTTTAAAACCTTGTTATAAAAATAAGTTTTTCATCCTAGCATTATAGTAATTAATGATCGATGTAAATCATGATAATTCATTTCAAATACTTTCCACCTTATGATATTTATGACGTAAATATTTAGCTTAAAAATAATGATGGTAATCTCTTTAAATATACTGCAACATTTTGTGACCCCTAACTGGCAGACTGTGCGAATACATCTTTAAACAATGGAACTTTTCCGTCTGAACTAAAATATGCAGACATTTTCCGTTTTTAAAAAATGTTATGCATTTGATAGGGGAAATTACCGCCCTGTTAGTACATCAACAACGTTATCAAGAGTATATGAAAGAATTATTTTTAAAAAAGGTGGTTCATTTTTTTAAGGTGAGTTTTCTGCTCTTTTATATGGTTTTCGAAAAGGCTTTTCGACTCAACATGTCTTGTTGAAAATACTACAAAGATGGTAATGCTGTCTTGATAAAAAGGGTATTGTTAGTAAAATTTTAATGGATCTTTCTAAAGCATTTGACTGCATTCCACACGATCTATTTATTGCAAAACTACAAGCCTATGCGTTTTCGTGGCAAAGGCTTACCCTCCTTAATAGCTACCTGTCGGGTAGAAACCATAGGGTTAAAATATCTCCTGTTTTTAATAAAGGGATTGAAATTGTATTTGGAATACCCCAAGGTTCCATTTTAGGACCTCTACTACATTTGCGACATTTCTTTTGAGAACGTCCCAGATCGGTTAAACAACGGTTTTCACCGGAATGGTTTTTGGTTTTGTAACAACTCTATGGTTGCCAACCCAGGAAAATCCCAGTTTATGTTTCAAGACGAAAAAATTTCCTGAAACCTACTCTATTTTTACTTATGGTACAAATTCCCTGCAATTTAAAGGTAGTTTACTGTGGAACACCCTTATAGATATTAAAAACCGAACAAATTTTAAAAATTGTTGGTATATATCAGCATTGATTTTGTATTATATTTCATGTACGACGATTTAACTAGCGTTAAATATAAGATTGAATTGAATTAAAAAACTAAAAATCTTACGTAACTTTTTCAGCGTGGAAAATGTTTGGTTTTTTGTATGGCCAGTAAGAATTTTCTGTCGAATGCGATATTTTAAAATTTACTTCAATTTCTATTTGGAATCCAATTTTTTTTTTAAAACTTCAATTATTTTTGTTTTTTAATCTCGTCTGTTTGATGTCCGATTTTATTTCGTAAAAGAATGAGACCATAAGACCGCGGCGATAAAGGCCGCTATTTTTTTTAGTTATAATTTTTTTCATGTTTTTCTATTATATAATATATATTACGTATAATATATATTATATAATTATAAATTATGAAAAATAAATATTATTAAAATGAAATTATTAATAACTATTAAATTACGCAATGTTTCAAGCTGATGTAATTTTCAAGTGGATACCGATTCAAGATTTTTTTCTCTGTGCATTCTTGTTGAGAAGATATTGGTAAGTTTTTCAGATGCTTTAGGTATATTTTTTGAGAGGATATAGGAAGAATATTTTTTTTCAGATGGTATAGGAATTATAGCCTCGAAACCTGGGGCGTTGAGCTACCATTCAGCACTTGAAAAGTGTGTATAAACCATAAATAAAAGATGATAGGTTGAGTTAAAAAGCAAACAATCGAAACAAAGAATCGAATAAAATTGTTAACGCCTGAAAATATACTTGACGTATATCTTCAAAGAAAAATATGAAAATAACAAAACTTACGTAATTCCCATTTTTGGAATATTTTTACCGTATAGTCAACAATAGATCTGCAAATAAACCAAACTAATATATATTATCACGATGGTAAAAGAGATAAGATCGTGGAATATAGGTAAATAATGAGTAGAATATTTGTTCAAAATTTCCGAGATGAACTGAAAACCAATGTTTCTTGTATATTCATTTTAATTTCCCAAAGAAGAAATATTATTGGTTGTGGAAAACTTATTTTTCACATGGGATAAATAAAAATTATTCATAAAGAGATTTTATAATTCTTGCAACAATATATATTTTCTAAATAAAATTTTTTTACCAGATGCATATTTACAAATGTTTTTGCTAAAAATAATTTATTAGGGGAAATTCACACGGCACCCGAAACGGGACTAAATTTTCCAGGGAATATTTTTAAATTCTCTATATGAAGTTTGAATTGGTAGATAACTATCGGTTACCGGCTATTTTGATTAAAACTTTTCAGATTTTTCTTGATTTCTAACGTAATTATAGAAAAATATATCAATAATAATATTAATAATAATAACCAAGCTACAAAATAATCATAATAAAAGGAAAATTTTATAATAATAAAATATAATTTTTAGAAAGTATAAAGTGTGGGGCCAAACAAAATACCCGTTTCTCCTTTAAAACACTAAATAGCATTTTACAATGACTGATTATTCAATTAAACGTGTTATTTTCTAGAATGAATTCTTCAACAGTTAATTCTTGCTTGTTTGATTGGTTTATTTATGAATGGTAGTTTCTTCAATATGTTGTTTAAAAAGGTTGTTTTCATTTTCAATTAAAATTGTTTCCACTAAATGCAGTTTCTTTCTTTCTTAAAATATATCAGGTAATTATTCTTTCAAATAAAGTGACCAATTTGCAAAACGATTAATCTATTCGACGATCTTTTTTTCAGGCAGGAAATCTTCCTCAACAAATTCCAAGAAGAAATATTTTTGTGATATTTACTACGCTGATTGAGTTAAACTGAAATATATACACTGCAAGTTCATATTCATTGTTACACGACTCCATGCTGTCTCAATTCCTCAGTAACATTAACAAGATAATTAGGATCTGGATAACCATGATAGGGACTATTAGGTGAGGTTTTGTGGTGTATATCATTCCACACAACTGCGTTATCAACACCAGTTGTAGCAGATGAAGCGATTGTAAATATCAGCCTTCTATCCCAAGCCTTTTCAAGTAAACCCAATACCTAAATAAAACGATTTTTAAATATTTTTAAATTTGGCGAAAGACGGCACAAATGATATTTTTTATTGTCACAGCAAGCAAAACTTTGAAAGAATTAATTTCGCCAAAATTCAAAATGAATTTATTTTCCTTTTACTAGTATTTTATTATTTTAGATGTAAAGTTTTTACAAAAATTTTAACTCAATTACCAAGGCGACATAATTTCATTACCAGGACGATAAAAATTTTCGTAGATGCTTTTATTGCAAAAGCAAAGTTGCACTTCATATTTATTGTCTTGAATTGAATGATTTTGTTTAGATTTATTGTTACTTAAATAACATTTTGCTCAGGCTTATTTATCTAAATAATAAAAATTTTTGACTAACTCCATCATGTTTGTTTTTTGGGGTTTTAGGCGGCTAAATTCACCTCCCCCCTCCTATTCACCCTCGCAAAAATCCAAAGCCCTATTTTTGAGCATCTGTGGTATCATCTAACGGTGAGGGTAAATTTCGAACTGGAGTTTGAAACGCCGAAATATGGCTAACTTCGCATATGATATTCTATGCTTTAGCACATAGATGGAAAAAAACCATCGTAAGATTAAACCATCGTAAGATTCCACGCCTGTGTCACACAACGGAAATAATTTAGAACTTTTGTCATAAAACAACATAAAGAAATTTTCAGCTTGAACGCAATATTTTGTGAAATATCTTTGGAGGACTGTAACTAGATTTAAGTTTTCATTTTGTAGAATTTAGCTTCACTCCATGTTCAATTAAACAGCTTTTAAACAAATGAGACTTCGAGCAATTAAATTACGTACTGCCATGGTCTGATTCTTCTTTTTGCAACATGCAGTAATTTTTTATAAAGTTGTTAAAAAAACGTGCACTGTTGAAGAGTTGAATGAAACAAAGATTAAACTATTTTTTTTTTTTACTTTAAGTTTGCCCAAACTCGTTAACCGCGTTTGAAAAAGCTCATTTCACCTCATCCCAACCTTTTTTTAGAATTATTCGCAATTTTTTCTGCTTCTTATCACTAGCATAAAGAGGACATGCTCATAATCAATAAACACGCGTGTTAAAAATAGAAATCTACAAAAATAATCTTCGGCTACAGCTTTCTAAGTTTTGGTGTTCAAAACTTTTAGCTTATAGTACTTAGTTTTTATGAGCCTTATGCGTAAAGTCTAAAAGCATGAAACTTCACCACCAGAAATGATTTTCAATACACCTTTCACGACCAACCAACAGCCCTCACATGCTTCCTTTTAAAACCATATTCTAAAGTTTATTTTATTTCAATAAAGTGACTATTTTGAAATAACACTTTGTCACATGTTCTCTTGTAAATTTTCTGCAATTTTAGAACACTTTTTTTTCGATAAAAATGATGACTGCAGAAAAAAAATAAAAAAAAAAAAAAAAAACGCTTTTTAGTAATGGGATATTTTCGAATAGGTGACCTTTTTTTTTTTTTTTTAAATTAAAATTGCTCATTAATTTGCAGGAAGATTTGATGCTTAAAATTAACTATGACGTAATTGTGTAGCGAACAAATTCTGAAATCAAATTAAATTTTTTAACACCAACTTGTTGCTAACAGGTCTTAAACTATGATAATTTGCGAAATTAAAAGCCATCAAAATCGATTCATTCAGTCCTCACACATCTTAAGATTAGGGACTCGCATAATATTGTGATAATGATATATATATATATGACACTAGAAAAGGATTAATTGTTAGAAAGACGTGCTTAAGGTAAACTATCAAAAAATGTTTTGTAATGTTTTTAAATGTTTCCATCAATGAATACAAAAGTCTACTATTTCCATTTATTAACCGTTTTTCATTTGGTTACTGCATCGTTTGAAAACTTGTGTGAGAAACAATCAACTGAGTTGTTCTTGTCCAAAATGTTTGATTGTGAAAAGTTTGATAATTTCTTCTGCGCATAGAAAAAACTAATGAAATTTTACAAGGCTTGAGTATTTTTTTTCAAATTGCGTGCCATTATGAGGCTCAGAAGGTAGATTAAAACCATTATCTTTAATATGTTGATAACCATGACAGGTTGATTTAGATCTGAGACACCACATTAGAACTTAGTGCTTTAAACAAAAATTTCCCAACTGACCATATGTCTACTACAGGACTAGGACATGATTTCTTTGAATGTGGCAGAGTAACACTCTAACATTTGAGTTAAATGATCCTATAAAAAGCACTTATTTTAAACTCCATACAAAGAGCAATTCTATTAGGCAAATAAGCTGCACATGTATATTTTTTGTAAATCTTGGAAATAAAGCTTTTTCTTAGATCATGTCAAATGGTTACAGATGTCTACTTTTGGAGTGAGGCACCTATGGTGGACTTATAAAAAGAGACCATTTTATTTAGTTTATAAACTTTAAATAGTCCAAAATTTTTACTTTAAGAGATGTTAATATACAAATGAAATCCAAATTTTCATGAATTTGATGAAAGACACACGCCATTTGCAAGAATATGTCAAAAAAGGTCTAACATTTATGAACATGTCCAGCTCTGAATAAACTATTTTATATTATTTACCTTATTGCCATGTTCATTATCTGGTAGATATGCAATCCGTGGGAATGAATGAGCAACATAAGACTGTCCAGGGTTAGGATGTTCTGGCCCCTGATAGAAAAAAAAAATTCAAATACCAACACAATAATCAAACAGTATGGAATAAAATCTAGGTTTTTGAGTAAAAGTTACATTCAGGTGTCTATAAAAACATCAATATAGCATAGTTTGAGAAATCAAAATAATAGTTTGTTATGAAGTCAAATTAACAGTATTCCGGGTGGTAATCCTTGTGGGATATACACACCTTACACCTTTTCAATAATTCCTTTTTTATTAGCCTAATAATTCTGCAAATTTCATGACCATTAGTATTTCTCTATAGAAATTTTTTTCAAGATTTCAACATGATAAAAGCATGGAAAGTGCATTTTTTGGAATGACGTTGATACAAAGCATAAAAAGGAACTGATGCTTACAAGTGATAAATCTCTCCAAAGTCATTACTGGGTTATTGATAAAAAATAAAATAAAAAATATATAAAAACTTAAACAAAATAATATTTAATAAATATCTAAAGCATGACAAGCTTGCTGGCAAGCCAAAGTTTAAATTGGTATATAGCAATTGATGATAAAAGAAAACTGCATCAGAATTCAACAAACAAAAATTTTCTTGCGCTATAAGTGATTAATATAAAATAAAGCTGTAGCTAAATGTCGACAGTATTGAAATTACTTTTGATTTGGTCTTGATCTATTGGAAAAATAGTTTATACAAAAAAAAATGATTTTATGGTATATCGTATACATAGTGAAATTTAAAACTATTTTTCAATTTAAAATGAATTTAAATTTAACTTACAGTTTATGAGACACTCGCCTTTCAAGACAGGAAATTAAATATTAAAACAATTTTATGTTTGCATTCAATGGAATGTTAATGATCCTTTTCTTAAACGTTTAAACAAATTCTCTGTGGACAGTATTGAAAATAAATTTGATTTGGTAACAAAACATAGATATCATATCTTATTGTCTTGATTGAATTATTCTCTACTGTTCAAATATTATTATTAAAGAAACAGAAAGACGAGACAAAATATGAAAGAATAGGCACAAATTTTGGCGCGAATTTATGCACAAAAAAAAAAAAACTTCCTTATTATTTAATTTTTCATATTGTTGTTAAATGAGCTACAGCTGCAAAGCTCGCTTTTTTGCTTTTGTAAAAATAAATTTTTTTTTTTAAAACAGTCATTTTGTGAAACTCAATCACATCGCAGACGTGATTTACTTTTGTTTTTATTATTATTTTCAGAAATAACATAAAATTTGCTAGTCCTGGAAAACTTTTTCAAAATAACTTCTAAAAAATCTTGAAAAAAGTAAAAAACCACAAAAATTGTTTGCAGCAAAGTGAGGTTTGTAAAATGGAAATAAAAACCTTTTGGAAGGGTTTTAAATTTTGACAGATAATATTTAGTAAAATTGAGAAAATTGGAACCCTCAAATGAAATTGGGCAATTTTCATTCTTGAAAATGATAAGCTTTTCGAGATATATTTTTAAGTCATAATATATATTCAAATGTACAATTTTAAGTTGTTTTTATTAAACAAGGGCTTTTTGAGATAACAAAAATGTCGCTAAATATTTAAAAATTAACTCACAAAGATCAACAAAAAAAAAAAAAAAAAAAAAAAAAAGTCAACAAAAAAAAATAAATTGTTATTACGAAACCCTATTTTACGCTCCTCAATTAACTTGACTTTCAAATGGTTAAACAAAATAAATATAATGCAATGCAATAGCCTGTTATTGCAATGCAATAGCCTGTTAGCCAATTTATGACTAAGTGTGACGCTACTGTGAGGATCAGCAAAAATACATTTAAGAAGCTTCTTATAGGAAGAAAAAAAAGATTGGGAAGCATTAATTACTTAAATCTTTACTCAACAAAATATTCTTGATTATAAATCAACTTTTAACACATTAGAATTATAAAGAATGGCTTCTTTGTCTTCATAAGGCTGTCCTTAAAAATACCTTAATTTGCCGCTTTCTGATCGACTCAAGCAAAAACTCTTCGAGTGCAATAGTTTTATTTTGACATTGAGAAAATTGATTTTATTTTGATTAAAATTTCTGACTCTCAACTCTAAAAATGGAAAAAAAAAAAAGAAAAAAAAAAGCCGAGTTGTAACTATTTTCAGCAGAAGTTGGATTCGTAATAATTATTTTTCTAAACAAACAAAATGGTGCCTTACCAAATTTATAGTGGTATATTTTTGTTATTACTTATTTTTTAATATTACTTTCGCATATATATTTTTGTCTGTGAAATACTGAATGCTTTAAATTTGTGTATGTATGTTTTATAAATATAAAAAACAAATTATTTGGCTATGTTTCATTGTTGTGAAGATTAAAAGTCAAGAGAAGGAAACGATCATTTTTGCAAAACCTGATTTTAAAGCAGACAGTTTCCTGTAAACAGAGAAATGTACTGCGCTTAAAATTTGAAATTTGAGTATTGTCCAAATCAAGTTTAAAACCTTATTTTATGGCTGGTGTAGCTTAACAAAAGAAAGTATTATGAAAGTTATGCAAAATAAAATTGTGAAGTTTTATTATATTTTACAGTCCAAGGAAAGATGCGTAAAAAACAGAAATTGACAGGTGTTTCCAGTTTACAGTAGGGTTCCGCAAGGGTTAATACTTGGTCCATTACGATATTCTTTAACGACCTTGTGGATTGTTTGCAAAATGCTAGAATAATAAAGTGTGCTGGTGAAACATGATATATTGCTCGGCGAAAAGCTTTATAATTGCTGAAAACAATATTGATGGAAGGCTTAAAGAATGAAAAACTTTCTTCAACCAAAATGAACTGATTTTTAAGTTAAAATCTAAAACATGTATGCTTTTTGGAGCATCGGAAAAATTAGCAACTATTTCATGTTTCTTAAAACTAATATGCAACAGAAAACTGATTAATAACAAAAAAATCATTGGTAACACATTAGACCCGATATTAAAGCTAAATTTTAACTTTGAAAAAATGATAAAAAAGGTGTGTGGGCATATATCTTTGTTGTCAAAAACACTTGTTGTCAAAGACACTTGTTGAAAAATGATGCAGCTTTATGTGTTTACGAAACAATGAAAATTAATTTATTTTGAATTTGGTAATGAACGATAATAAATTTTTTTGGGAGGCTAAGATGAAATCAAGAATATCAAAGAAAGTTTTTCATCAATAATTTATAAACCTTTTCGAAATATTTGTGCGTGTGTGTGTGTCACATAGTTAAAATTCTAGTTATTACCTGTATTCCAGATGATATATCATAGGTGATAACGATCATTCCACAATTTGGGTAACCTGATACAGAACATGAAGGTACCTTTCTAACATTCATCTTTCCAGGTGGCTGTATACCTTTTTTCACTCCATGTATCTGTTGACATATCGGGCATTGCAAAAACTCTTTCTAAAAATAAAATCAAAACAATATTTATCCAGTAAAATAATTTACTCTTTTAAAAGATTATTTACCTAAGCATATGGTTGAATAAAACTGACGAAGCTAAAAATGACATAATAAGTTGTGATGTTAATATTTATTGTCTCACTCAAATTTATCTATTATAATTCTGCAAGCAAACCAAACCATGTTCAATATTTCAAGGAATTAAAAAAATTCTGAAGTTTATTTGGTTTATTTATCTGAAGAATTTCCATACCCAGGGCTGAAAAAATTTATAGAAAACATTAATAAATTTTAAGAATTGGCATTACCCTAGAGAGATAATATATAATCCAACAGAGCGAATTTCTTATTACATTTCATATTCATCAGCTTATACCTGTTTTGTATATGAGAGAACATCTTGCAGACACTGTTCATGGAATGGATGTTTGCAAATCTTAAATGTAACCAATTCCATGTCTTCTTCGTTCATTTCACACAAACAGATAGAACACGTCTATATAAAAAGGTATTTATTTTAAACAAAGAGCTCTCTTTAATGTAACAATTTATGCCCAGGTGTTTTTTAGGTGATTTATAAAAAATAGCATTTGTAACTTGGCTCTTCAACTTCAAATATAAAGTTTATTTGACAACAGGGTATGAACTTAAAAGATAATGCTAGTCAAATTACTTAATCAAAAAACAGATTTTTATTTTTATAAACCCCTGAAAAATTACAAGATGTTGGTTTTAGGAACATTTTGGGATTTAAAAAAAAAATGCTTTTTTAACTATTACGTTGACGTCACACTGAAAATTTTTAAGCTATTCGAAAGGTAATATTTCAAAGTATCTTAAAGGCAAAAATCTTACTCTTATTGTGATCTGAGTAATCGTCAAAAAAACACCAAATATAAAGTTATTCCTAAAAGTTAGAATAATTGATTGCACAACTTTATGACTGAAACTGGTATATATATTAAAAATTTCCTTCATAAAGAGCTAAAATTTGAGAAGAACCATTTACTTTTGTAAAGTGGCAGTTAAGTAATTTCAGTAACCACCCCATCAGAGATACTGCAATTTACATAGGATAGCTAGGCATTTTGTTTTAGTCATAACTTTATAAAAAAGACAATATATAAAATGGGGTTATGCTATCATTAGGTCATACATTAAATGACTTTCCAACCATGGCTAATTACCATATTCTAGACAAGAGAGCTGTTCACCTTTGACACTAAACTGATATTTGCCAATTTTTGACAGTTTGGTGTATGTACCAGTTATAAAAGAAACATATAGTAAGAAAAACCTTTGCATGATGTAGCACCATGTAAAAGCTTGCTGCAGAAGAAAGACTAAGCATTGTAGTTAAAGCGAAAGGTGCATGAACTCTGTATGTCTAATTAGGATAAACAAATAATAGTGAAAGTTTCCTTGCCCAGATAGAGTATTCAGGTACCCCTGGGTTCAATATTTAATCAATTACTATTTATCATGCTTCTAGAAGTTTTAGAAGAGATCAGTTTGTCTAGAAGAATAACATTCAATAAATTTAGCCTATTATTTAAACATATATTTCATCCATTAGAATGTTATTACAGCAAAGAAATAAAAACGTTATTCATTTGAAAATTTTATTAAATTTCATTGGAGGTTAATGGATAAGCAAAGTTAAGTTCAAACAATATTTTTACAATCTGGTATTAACATTTAAATTATTATATTAGAACTAATATAACCTCCTCCAAACAAGCTTTATAGGTGGCAGAAATATTCCCAGTTTGACTCGGCCGATGTAATTAAAAACCGAAATGTGATATATTCAAGTATTTAAGTCCTTACCAAAATAATTCGCTTGGATATTAACAGGTCCTGATCTAAACCAGATATTTTTTCATGAAAGAACTAGGCAAAGGCAAAGGCTATGTGACACAAAACTGAATCACACAAAAACTGTCTGCAATTATTTAAGTAACTGTATAATATTTAGAATATTTAAGCTTTTCCTGCTTTTAAAAATGCTCTACTTTCCTGGCCCGGAAAGGGCTGATTCTGCAAATTTTGACAAATTTCTAAGCCTCCACATATTTAAGATATATTATTTATTTAACCTCATTACTTTGTTGCATCATATCAGTGTTTTTTTCTCTAGAACTTCTTTGCAAAACTCCCCAGTAAATATTTCAGTACTAAGTTTTACAATTGACTCATTGTTTCAAATAATTTAAATCACCGGTCCTCTAACTTCATGTCAGACTAATGAAATAAAAAATAGGAAAAATTATAATGAATAGCTTTTTAGAAAATTATAAATGTAAATTGTTTGTTCTAAAAAATGATTATATTTAGCCCCAGTCTAAAAAAATATGGCTTTTGACAAGTGGCCATACAAATATGTCATTTTTGTACATCATTAAAAGATAGAGTTGAAAGAATAAACTAATAATTAATCTCAATTTATTCACAGCACCAAATATCTTTTATCACGTTAACAATATTTATTTTAAATTTAATTTATTATTAAATTTATTTACAATATTTGAAAATTTTTTCTATAAACTCAACTTATTTTATTCCCAAAAATGTGAAATTGTATCAATCAATCAATCAATCAATCAATCAATCAATCAATCAATCAATCGAGGCTTATTGTCAAGGAACTTTTTCCACGGGAAAATAAATAACAGTCAACAGTGTTACAACATAATCATAAATAAAGTCTGCACTAGTGGAATTCAAAGATCTTAGGATTATTGCAAGAGGTACTGCTTAGGGCTTGTAGATGAAAAATTATTGGCAAGTACAGATATGAGTCATTCATTATAAATCATATCTTTTTTAGTAAAGAAAATTGATCGAATTATGCAAAAATTTTAAAACTCTGAAATTTGGCCACAAACCGGCCATCATATAGAATGCAAAATAGATTCATACTTCACTTTTGACAAAAAAAGTTAAATTTAGCAACAAAAAGAGAGGTTCTTTTGCTAACAAACAATTTAATGTGTCAGTGCTCAAGTATCTTTTGCTAACAAACAATTTAATGTGCCAAGTATCTTTTAAGGCCACTTAACTTTGTATAGAATTTTTTTTCAAAATTATCAAGAAAAATACTTACTGATATCATAAAAAGTTTTGGGAAAAATCAAATCATATATTTTAAAAAGAAAAATCAAGAAATGTTATTATAAAACCAAGTTTGCTTTGAATGTTTAGAAGATGAACATATACATTAAAAAGTTCATGTGTGTACCTCTTATATTAATAGAATATTAAAATAGTCTCAAAAAAATCTTAAAAAACTGTCCTTGGAAATATGAAGTTCTAGTAACAAAAAACAGATTGAAAAAAAAAAAAAAAAATTCAACAATAAAATTTCTAAGACTGCTATGTAAGTAAGTAAGTAAGTATTTATTCACTATCAATAAAATGTATCACAGGGCTTAGAATCAACAATACAAAAATAAAAGCTAACCTCATCAATTTTCACAGGTGATAAGTCACAAAACATTGCTATGTCTTTAAGTAGAAATGTCCCATTTATTGTAGAAACGTCTAAAAAAATAATGTGTTTGTTGACAGAGTTCTAGCACATTTTGTGTTTCCAAAAATGTTATATTTTTACCAGTTATAGTGTGCTGTATGGTTGGTGGTTTCAATCCATAAATGTAAGCCTGCAAAAAGTATTATGATTCTCTCCAGAAACTCAAAAGATTGATCCTGACATTTTGAGGTCACTCCTTTTAATTTCACAATTCCTTTCAAAAGAATTATTTTGTGGAAGAAAATAATACCAAAACGGTATTTACAAAAATTACAAAAAAACTCCCTTCGTGGCAAGATTGGATGTTATCAACATTCAGTAATATAAGCAATGCTTGAGGTAAAAATTTATTAAGTTACCCTCATGGCCAAAATCCTGGAAATAGCAAAACTTTGAGATCACTTTCTCTGGCATGCTACATACACATAGAGAAAAAAACCTCGTATGCTCAAAGATGTAAGTAAATTCATTAAACAAAAAATCATACACCAAATTATTTGGCAACCAGATGAAAGAAATAGTTAGGCAAATCTAAAGTTTAAAACAGGAAATTTTTGATAAACTTGACAAAAAAGTCCTCATCTAACAATGTAAACAGAGCACACTAAATTTGTATTTTAAAATGACAAAAAAATATGGGGGCAAGGTAAAGTCAGACAACCCTCAAAGTTGGCAAATGGAACAAGATTTTACATCATAGTTACCGGACACGTTTTAATAAAAAATTACTTTAAGTGATATACTTTTCAAAAATACTTACACAGGGACAATATTGACAACATTTCCATGGGGACAACATTGAGTCAGAAGTAGTTAAAATGTCATCAAATCCTATGATCACAAAGAGTCCGACGGAACAAGATTTCACACCATATTTCCGTGACAAACATTTTGGCCAAAGTTGAAAGTGAGTTGTAAAATACTATAGCCGACATTTTCCTTGGGGAATATTTTCATAAGATGTAAAACTATGAACAACATTTATAAAAATCTTCCTGTTTTGCTTTAAAATAATTATTTTGATCGGGGTGCAAAATGAGCAAAAACAAATGAGTATGTTAACTAAATCAATCTGTAGAGAATATGTTAATACTAATATAGTTTTTAAATATAGAATAAATATATGTGAATAAATATTGTGAGTGGTATTTATAATATCCAAGAAAGTTTTGTAATGAAGAAGGATATTTGTTTTGATTCTCTAACATGGTATTTTTTTATCCAAACTTATATACTTTTACCAAAAACTTAAAGTCGCAATAAATACTAGCAGGAAAAAACGAAATCCATTGTTGGTCTCTAATATCAGAAGAAATACCAGAGATTCAAAAGCATATGTATCATCTTTTGATATCTGTGTTTTGAATTACACCTCTGAAAAAGAATACTCAAATTTATATATTTGCGCAAATAGTATCATTATCTCTTTTCTTTAATTATTGCAAACATCAAGTCTTTGACTAGCTGTACTGGAAACATACTGTGTCACAAAATATGCACATTCACATGTGATAATGACTGGTTAAATAAAGATAAAAGGGATTGGTTGGGTTTGGGTGGTTAAGAAAAGGCGTGCTAATAATATCAGTCGTTCATTAAAACATGTAGTGAATATATACATATATATACATACATATACATACACACATATATAGATGTGTGTATAT
>JAUZNK010011959.1:0-23381 GCA_035046665.1 Euphysa ruthae
ATACGGTAGATGATGTTGCTCTTTTGATCGATTTCGAGAGGGTCTTTTGGATGCAAAAGTAAATTGCGTAACGTCTGTTGCGAGTAGGAAGTTGTTCGAATGTTATGTTGTGTTAAAATACGTTTTAAAGATTGACTTAGGCGAGGGACATATGGAAGGTTAACGGAGCTTATCGGATCTTCTTTTGTTGGCTGAATGGCTGGTTTAGTAGCATTGAGTTTTTTGCGTTTTTGGTTGATGAATTCTTTTGGATAGTTGTTAGCGATAAGAACGGTAACCCCCCAACAGCAAAACGGTATCCACAAATACAGCCAAAAATTTCCTAGACCTCATTGACAAAAATTTGCCGCCGAATCATTGTTTCAGAAAAATTTTTAATAAAAACAACTTAAAAGTAAGCTAATGGCAAATGTAAAAGCTATAATAAATTCCCATAACAAGCAGTTTGTAAGATCCGATATACAAGAAGCCGATAGCTTGTAATCAGAATTTTAATCAAAATTGTCCTCTGAATAAAAATTTTCTCGCAAAAAATATTGTTTATCAGGCTGCTATATACTCTGCTGCGTGCCCTGAAAACGAAGAAGTATACTTCGGAATTTCTGCCTCACTACTTTAAATTAAGGTACACCAGCCATAAAAAATAATTTTCATCCATAAAAAATATAAAAGCGATACAGAGCTTTTCAAAGAATTTTGGATAATTAAACACTTTAGCAATACCTCTGTTATTAAATGTAAAATAATCAAATATTGCAGCCCATATACCCCATCTCCGAAAAAAATTCAATTCGTAACGTCAAAGGTGACAACCTAGTCTAAAATAGAAGCGAACTTATAAGCACATGCAGCCATAAAAACAACTACTTGTCAAGAAACTTCACAAGCAAACACTGACTTGGGACTAAATCCACTACATTGCACCTTTAGATGGCCTTGTAATTTATACACTTTATATATTTTCTTAACGACCTTGAATTTTTATTTTGTAAATTATTTTACTGAAGATCGGCTAGGATGCCGTAAAACTTTGAGTACGAAACAAAATTTTTTCTAATAATCTTGAAATATTCACAAATTCTTGTTCTATTTATATCGAGCACTTTTATTTGAGAAGAACCCACCTCAGAAAAAGAATTATATATATATATATATATTCCATGCATGCAATATTTTCAGTACGTCAAGTTGGAAATTGATCAGGCTACTCAAATACATGGCTTCGTTGTCGTACTGGTCGATGGAGGGAAAGAAACACAAAAACAAACGTTTGACGCCTAAAGACCCATTCAAAAATACCAGAAAGTGCGTTGATGGTCGACGATGGGCATGAACTTTAATATAAGCACGTGTCTGGAGTAGGTCGAGCAAAAGCAGACTGCTACAGATTTCACGCTTTCTTCGTGTCCGTTAATCGTAGGCTGGTTGAGCGACAATTGAATTTGGCAGGCAGAACAAGAGCTAAATAGTGGCTGTGAGATAAAAGCAGTGCTTCCCACCAGAGTAACTGAAATGAACAACATATCAACGCGAATGACTTGGTTGTCCTCCGGCTCAAGCGACTGACATATTCAAAGTCTCAATGATGGTTAAAAAATTTCCACCAAGTGAGGCACTGATCCCTATAGGCAATATTGTCTGTTAGGCTACCCATGAAGAAGACCCAAACGGTGTTGGTCGACGATGCGCGACCGAATCGTGGTGGGTGTATAAGCCCTAAACGGACTTGAGCCAACCACAGGCAATTTCCTCGATATTTTTGCAGAACATTTTTCCCTTATCTTAATGTAGCTCTCCTCTGGGTAGAGCACTGGTGAGTATTTGCACGGAGCTGCTGGCCTTCCACCAATGCATGGCTGCTGGCGATGTCTGCCACAATATATATCGACACATTTTTTGTGGCACTGCTGCAAATATTAATCTGAAAACACAGGTGTCTGTTATCTTCTTTCAGTGTTTTTTACCCTGGCCTGGCTCATCTCTAAATGAAGACAGCCATGTTCTCGGAGACCCCATTTACTCCGGAGTATAAACTCCCTACTAGTCAAATGTTAATTCTAGGCGAAGTAGTATTCAGGTAGATATACTGTTGCCAATTATTAATTTATGCGTAGTGGTCTACAGATAAATATACAATTGCAAATTTTTAATATTCGTGAATTATCTTCAGTTTTGACTAAAAAATGCTTTGGAGGCGCCACGACGGCTGTAGGCCTCCTGCTTCGAAGTATAAACACCAGAATCCATAAATCTCTCTGGATGCGCCAAAATCCATAGGTCTTACTTCGGAGTATAAAACACACCATTTACCCCTCCCTTCTAGTTTGGTATTATTTATTTACCTATCCTATATCTCCAATAATTACAACTTCGGTATCATTAATTACAGTCCATCCAGGATAAAATATTTCTTCGTTAGATATACCAGAAAATGCTTTTGCGAGTTGCTTATTAGAATTGTATTGTTTTTCATAAGCAACAACATGACCACTTGAAAGTAACGCGCCCCACCATCCAAATGTTCCAACTGATATTATTGTATGGTCACACAGCGACAATACTGCGAAATCTTCAATAGGGCTCGTTCCGGTCCTTACAATTACATCGTTGAATGCCAAATTAGTTTTACACCAGTCTATTGAATCACTACAGACGATAAAAACTGTGTTACTATAAAGTTTCCTATAGAATTCCATAGCAAGAATGTAATAAGATAAGGGCGCTACTACAAAACCAAATGCTATATTGTGGTTTTTTGTTCTATCTCCCCGTCGGACATGAATTGCAACGGCAGTTTTACTGTTATTTCTTTGTTTAGATTGAAGAATATATCTGAGAGCGTTTTTTTTAATTTCGTCTGAAAAAATATATTGATTTTTAATATTCTCTATTTCATGTTTGAAATATTTCCAATTTCCTAAATATCCACTGATTTTTATCTTTGAAGCACGTGGGAACTCCATTAGATGTTCATTAAACACCCGCGCTGTTAAAGGTTTTTCTGCATATTCTTTAGCAAAGTTCTGAAACACATCATGATTCTCATCTTTTACTTTGGCTAGTAAATTTGGAAAGTATCTAAGTAATGGATTAGAACTTTTTATAACTAGAGTGCAATTGTTCCAAGTGGAAATACCATAAGAAGATGCATACTCGTATAGCATATTTCCCAAGCGACCTCCACTAGGTTTTTTGTATATAAAACATGGAGAAACACTATTTGAAGACTTCATGTCAACAGAAGGTTTGTATCTACGGATTTTCTTTTCATGATTTGGCATTAGTTTGTAATGTAAAACTAAAATGCATGTAAAAAAAAGTGCAAAATATTTCTTCAACATCTCTTCTTCATTTGATAAATCTTTTACTTTTTGGTAGTTCAGTAAACTTTTCTACACATTAAAATCTTTTGCTTTCGTGTATTTAATCTAAAAATATAAAAACAGGTAAACAATATATATAAAAATATAACAAATATTAAAAATTATTGTAAATATAACAAATAAAAAACCAATAAAAATTGCGAAAAAAATAAAGTCCAAATGTTTGTTATTTCTTCTATGTGCACATTGCAATGAAATTACCCTACCTGAGTATTTAATTCATTTTAAAAGGTTAATACGACCAAAGAAAAATAGTTACAGAGAAAAACTTGTCTGTTATTTTATTCAGGGTTAATCACTGTAAAAACTGTAAAATTATATTACAAATGTTTATTTGGTCACTGTGCACATTGCAATGAAATTACCTTACTAAAATTTTGAATTCATTTTAAAAAGTAGATATGTTCAAACCAAATGTGAAAAATAGGTTTAAAGCTATAAATAGAAAAGTTTTTAAAATGGCCATTTAGTAATATTTAAAAATATAAAAGTTTGCAAGCATGGCTAGCTTGTTGGCAAGCCAAATTTAAAAATGATGACAGACGAAAACTGCAATAGAATTCAACAAGCAGCAAGTTTTCTTCCGCTACCTCTGATAAATATCCAATAAATAGCTACACTTTTTCACATTTTCTAAAATTCAAAGATACGGCTCCACTGTTCTGAACAAAGTGAGCCTAAACTTAAGACGGTTATTTTCATTTCTGAGGACAATTTCTTTTAACATTTATGCATAAATATATTTTGCATTTTACAGTATTTGAAAAAATATCTTGATTCTATTTTTTTTCGAGCACACTTCGAATTTTCCTGGTATGATATCATGCTCTACCCAATGGATGCCTAGACTTTCTCTACGAATAGATGCAATAACTAAATAATTTGATTTTCGTATTTTAAATGCGTTTAATTGGCTTGCAGGTGATGATTACAATGACCTACCGAGTTTTGCTGGTTTGCCCTTCATCACCAAAGACTGGACCACTGATCTACAAAAGTTGAGAAGAATGATATTTTCATCTTTCAATTTTTTGTAGACGGCGTATGCATTGCAAACAGGCCGGCCAATTAGGCCAAAAAGAATGCAAGCACACCACTTTTTGATTTTCTTGTCGTACCATAAAGAGAACAGAATATGTCTGTTTTGTCAATACCTCCCATGTATTGCTTGTAGTCCTTTAAATAAATAATTAAATAAAACTAAATAAATATATATATATATATATACCCGGATAGCTCAGATCAGATGTCATATTTTTACTCGGGACGCGTAATTAGAGGATCTCTTTGATATTTTGATCTTGCCGTCTATGTTGTAAAAAAAAATTTGCCAAAAACTGCGTAGTACTCTGAAAATCGCTTCTGCACAACAAATGTGCGATTTCGAATAATAAAGAGCGCACCTTTAGTTAGCTTTTTTATTTACTTTTGATCTTTAATTTCTTTATTTTGTTGGTAAGCGTTGAATTAAAAATTATAAAATTTTCATTTTCTTCTAACTTTATCATAACGTGCGAAAAATTCTCTGCAAGTAAAACAGATATATTTACATTAAAAACAATTCTAACGTTATCATATCCTACATCGTAATATTTAGCCTTTTCAACGGAGTGTGGCGAATATGGAAATTAAGGTTCTCATATCAAGTAAGAGTATCACCCACTTAGTATATGAGTAGTATTTCGGTGCAATAATTTATGGTTGCCTGCCAAAGCGGTTATTTACCATAAACTGAAATAGGAGCTCTATGCACACCAGAAGCATATTCGTCGGGAACTTGAAGCTAATTGTCAGCCCCTAATTAATAAGCATAAGTTGGAAATAAATTGAATTATTTTTTTTATTATGCATATATATAATTGTTGAACGTAGGTCAAAATATCCCCACGAATTTTAAACATTAATATTAACTATTTTTTTTTTCTTAATAATTCAATCCACAAACATCTGACAAATTTTACGACCCTTTTCTCCTCTGGATGAACGTCATAGAAGTATGTCCCCTAATTGTATGGATAGCTTACCTTCAGGTTGATCAAAATTTGGTTAAAACCTTATTTCAACACCTTTTTCCTACTTTCTGTTCAGTTTGACATCATCAGCTTTTCGTCAGAGAGTGATACATCTGAATTAGCTGGATCATCTTTTGATGATTCCAAATAAGCAGCGCCATTTTTGGTCTCAGCAAAATTTTCTGACGAAGACAAAGTGTACTAAGATAATGAATCTTCCTTACTCTTATTTGGCTGTTCAGCTGCGTGTTCAGCTTGGATTCGCTCTTCCAAAATATAGTCTTCGTTCTCTGAGTCAGATGAATCCAGGCTACTGAAATTGTCACTTGGAATGTTCTCCATAATTTTACGTGCTGCTTCTTATAGTAGTGTTTAAAACTCGTTTTAATATTTTTCTTAAAAATTATTTCAACATAAAACATGCATTTGCATAGAAACAAAAAATATCATTTGAGAAAAGATGAGTTTCATTATGCATGAAGGGACATGTTTGTCCCGCAACAAATGAAAATATCAAACAAAACCATAATTAGAATTTATTAATCAAACTAACAATCTTTGGATTCCTCTATTACTAGTAATTACAGGAAAATTTTCCTGTGTTTAACATAAATCTAATAATATTTATAAAATATCTTTAAGATTTGCAAAAACAACACCAACACTTTCTATATCGACCAATGGAAAATTCTGATCTCGACTAGATCACAGCGTTTTCGTGATTAAAAGTGGTTTTGACGTATTACCAAACTTGGATGGAAAGTTCCAGCTGGATATTTAAAAAACTATAAACAAAAGCCGTAATCCTATATAGCTGAAATTATGCTGGGACATACATGTCTTTTCGGCCCTCAAAGGAAAGTAATATAATGAAAATTATGCAACCAAAGATAAAAGTTCGTTATCATCCTAAATTTCAAATTTTTTTAATAAAATCTATAACAATGGCTCGTTGTTATCTTTATACTCATTGTTATCTTTAAAGCGATGTTATCTTAAAATGAAAATTATGTTTTTTTTAATATGATAATAATATAATAATGCGGTATCTTTCTAAATTAAAAAAAAAAAAAAGATACCGCACTCTTATCTTTAATTTGTTATCAAAAATGTGGGCAGATTCGGGCCCAGTGTCTACATCTATCTCCGTGAAAGTCTTGCTGGAGTCGTGATTGTTGGGTAAGGTGAATTTATCAGCGGTTTTGACAACATGGAAACTTTAGCAAGCGGGAGAGGTCACAAACATGTGCTACTTTAGCTTTATAATGCCCTTTCAAACAGATTCTACAGTGAAGGAAATCCAGTGGGGGAAGGGCATTCTTCACATTAACCAATGAAAGTCTGAGAATTGTAAATTTTGGTAAATATTGAGGAAAACTCTAATTTATTTATTTGGCTTTTTTTTCCCATATAGTATTATGAAGTTTGACGTTTTTCCAAGACATTTTGGTTTCTTTCATGACGACGTAAAACAAAATTTAAGTTTAAATGCCACACATGTTTAATTTGAACATTTCAGTATTGTAAGATATATTTGATTACATTAATGAGTGGTCAAGAGATTTCATTGATAAGGGTGTTTTCAGTTATTTATCTTCGTTGAATGATCATGATTGAATTTCATCCTAAAGAAAAAGTTTGAATTTTACGGTCACCGCTCATTGTAACCGGTCATTTGTTATAATTCAGTTGCTTTTAGTTGTGTTTAGATATATTTAACGTTCCTTAAATTCAATAGTAATGGTTTTAGTATGATGCAAAAAAATATTGACAGCTTTGTACATAACGTTGAAAAAGCCTTTTTATAAAGTCAGGGAAAAGCTTTTTTTTTCAGAATAGATCAGGGGAAGTATTAACATTTGTGAAAGGTAAGTTCGAAAAAATATCTTTATTAATGCGAATATCAGGGAAATTATCTTCAAAGATTTTATAGCAACACTGTCAGTTTAATAACACTCGAAATGCCTTAACACCTAGAATTATATTGGAGTTTTATAAAAAATGAAAATCTGTGATCCAGTATTAAACTTTTAAAAAATTAACAGCACATGCTTGAGTGAGAAAGTTAACATCTCAAAACTGAAAACATAACAAGCACAAACGTCGTTTTGAAAAATTTTATCTACCTAGCTTATTATCAGCTATAACATCATTCAAAGTTTATTTTGAAAAACTAAATATTTAATTTGATATAACATTATTTCCCTTATATAAGTTTATCTGGTTCATAAGTTACGTTATTTCAATTTGTTATTTAAAATAAATTACATGTTACGTCAGGAAAAAAATATGAAACGGTATATACAAATTCTTATCTTTGTGTCGAAATCTCCTTTCCGTTTGTTACTGCAAGCTGTGCACAGTACTGCACATTACTCAGGGTCTGCACAAAAGTTGTTACGGAAACTTTCATCAAGGTGTGAATTCAGGTTTTTAGAGCTTGCCATTTAATCACCAGTTTAATTATGATAACCATCATTCTTAAAATTTAAAAATTGTTGATGTATAAGTCTTAAAATCTTTGTTTTTCTAATCATGCAAAACCAATTGAAGGTTGTTTGTCAATCCATTTTTTTCATTCAAAAACATAGAAAATTTGGAGTTATTTTTTCATAGAAATATTTTATGCTAAAAATGCCGTACAGACGAAACATTTAATGTCTGAATAATTTTGTATTAGTTTCAACACCTATCGTCTATTTAGAAGTCAAAGGGATTTTGTCATCAAACATCTGAGGGTGGGGAAAATTTTGTCGCCAAGTCTTCGGGGGCGCGGTTTGATTTTTCGGTTTAAAAACAAGATTTAAATGAAATATACACAAGTTTATTGAAAACAAACATATTACAAACCCAATATACGGGGACTGTCTTATTCCCAGAGAAGAGATTTTATCATTTAAATTTTTTGAGGTGGATCTAATGACATTTTTATTATCCAGGGTTGATATCGGATAATGAAATTACGACGTCATAACCAATAGACTCAAAGTTGAATAAAAATTCTTCTTCCACGAAATATAACTAAACTTGCCTATACTCCAAATTAAAATTGTTTCTGAACTACAAAAACAAATTCTAACCTCGTAGAGCATTTCTATCCTTAGAACAGCGTTAATCCAACTTTGAAACCAAAGTTAATATAGCGTTAAATCAACTTTGGGTTGCTCACTGGGTATGCAGATGACCTCATATTTGGTTGCGCTAAGTAAATGGGTACGCTTTACAAAAGTTGCAGATTTTTTAATGTTTAGACGGCGCATTTTCAAACAACAATTTTACATATATTTCAGAGATAAAAACAAAATCAATGTAAAAAAAAAACCATAATGAGTAGCAGAAAGCGGTCATCTATTTTGAATCCTTTATAAGAATAAAGCAAAACGGGATTGGCATTTTTTGGTGGAAAAAAACTAGAATGAAAATAACCCAACCCCAACTTTTTTTTTTTTTGCATTAATTTAAGGATGTTTTGCCAGACACATTGAAATTTTCAGAAAAAATTTTATCCTATACAATATTGTATGCAAAATATTGTGCGCTTTATGCAAAGAGCAAGAATGTTTGCAAAGTTACTTCTAAGTAAGGTTGTTCGAAACAAAATGAGGGTGGGTAGCACTTCCCATCACTACCAAGGTCATGTTAGGTCTAATTAAAAATTTTACTTTTTAATACTTAGTGTTGATATTGGGAAGATGAAAAGGGTAAAAACAAGTCACTAAACAAAAACAGGAGCCAACAAAACCTTATTCTTATATAAAATGTAAACAATAGGATCTCTCGCTGCAATAAATACTACCTATATAATTTATATACAGGAAGAAATAGCTCGGAAAACTGTTTTGATAACGCCATGTTTTTTGTTTTTTCAGGTTTATAGAATATTGAAATAATAGACAGTGATAGTGAAGACTTCCAGGCTATTGTGCATTTTTCACAGGAAAAAAACACAAACAGAAGACAATAGTTAGTAACCTACAGCCAGTTAGATTTGTTAAAGTTTCCCACCCGTCAAGGTTACTGAGAAGCTGTTGATTATTGTTCTACAATATTGGTAAGTTTACAGTTGATTACTGGGCATGTTGCTTAGAGGAAAATAAACACACCATTGGTGTGTTAAAATATCTGGCCCAAAAACTATTCAACCCTGTTAAAAATAAACACGAAAACTCCTGCTATCCCAATAAATACGTAAATAAATCTTATCACCGAATATCGTAAAATCCGAACTTACCACGATTTTCAAGAGATCCGTTTTCCGTAAACTAAAGAATGTATAAGTGCCTTGCAAAGGAAAAATAGAGAGAGAAAAATAA
Organism: Euphysa ruthae; assembly: GCA_035046665.1. Lineage (NCBI taxonomy): Eukaryota > Metazoa > Cnidaria > Hydrozoa > Anthoathecata > Corymorphidae > Euphysa > Euphysa ruthae. Next base: position 9,709 of record JAUZNK010011959.1, read on the forward strand.
CCATGAACCAACAAAATAAGCATAACAGCAACAAGCAAGATAACAAGAATAAAAATACTTGTTAGTGGTCAACAAGATTATGTCAGAGACAGAACTTTTTGGCAAGGCATGTGAGCAAAAAGATGCTGGAAAAGATCTTGCAAATTTTTTGCTATGCCATAACCCTAAAAAAATAAGGGACCTTATATCAGTTACCTGGAACATGCAGGAGGTTTGTGCAACTATAAAACAAAGCAATAAAAATCGTAATTCAGACATTTGCTAACGGTTTTTGCATCGATGGCTACAACGGTCAATGGTTAATGTGTGCCCATGAAGTATTGACCAACAATCAAATTCATGCTGTTATCTCTGCTCATGCAATGTCTGAACTGCTGAGCAAAGGAAGGGATAAATTCCGTAACATAATGATTGTGGAGCCGGCAAATTGTGGAAAAAAGTTTCTCCTTTCCTCTCTCCAAATAATATTTAACACTTTTAGCAATCCGGCGAATAACAAATACACTTGGTTTGTGTTGGAAAGTCTGAAATAACTTAATTTTAAATGCCTTTTAATGGATTCCAGAAATGATTTACTTGAAGAAATTGCATTTATTACATGAAGGGCAGACAGTGCACCTTCCGTCACCAAAAAGTCATTACGTCAGTGACATATGTATCAACCGGTAGAAATAAAAAAATACTAAAAATTAGAACCGAAGACTATCAAGGTATCTCATGTTAAATTCATAATACGTACAAAATTGTTGCTACATATATATATACTATTTCTTTAAATAACGGTCAATATTTCAAATTCATACCTTTGTTCTCTTTGATCAACGACATCATTTTACCCATTGAATCTATTATTGTGTAAATGCTTGCAACTGGGAAGTTTAGTCTTGCATTTTTAACACGAGCTGATAAGTTTGCAAAAGGTTTTTTTTATTCAAGTGCCTGTCGACTTCTAGGTGGTACGGCAAACATTTTGCCTCCAACCTCATCAACGGCTTTTTTAGCTACGGCCTAGTTCTTTCTTATGATATCGCGAAGTAGAAATACTTTAACTTATGGATTTGCACACTTTGAGAATGCCTCCAAGAAATTCTCTTTAATAGTTTCGGCATAATACTTGCCCGTGAAGCGTTTTTCATATTGCTAGCAAAAAAACCACACCATTTTTATACGTAGTTGCCATAATGGAGTTTGCCATATTGTCTCTTAAACCAATCTTTTTTGCTTTAACACTACAGAGTGGATTGAGGCTATTATAATTTTCCGCACAACTGAATGAGTTTCTCATCTGCACTTGATCCATTGCATTTGTTATTATGTACAAAAGAGGTGCTATCTAAAAATAAAATTATTCCATCTTTACTGAAATTTGTCGTATTTTGTGCCTTTACTCCATGAGAGGATGCTGATCTCTATTTGATATCCATTTGCAGTTAATTATCATTTTCCCCGTGCCTCAAGATAGCTGTAACGTTGACGGTTGAGACAACGTCAAACTTTAGTATCAGATAGCGGAGTTGGCACAGTCGTAGGACGTTTGACTCCGGAGCGAAAGGTTACGAGTTCGACTCCCACCTCTGGCAGATATTTATTTCCATGTTATCTCTGAGTTTCTGAGCAAAACTCATTGCGTAATGCAACGCTAGCTCAAATTGGTCGGGTTGTTTGGTTGAGCGAATTTCGTAGTACTCCAAGACCCGCCACGTGGGCCCATCTGGAAATATTGTCTCGGCAATTTGTTGGTTCCCCACGTTAAATATAAAATTCTCATTCTCTCTCTCATTCGTGATAATGAATTTTCAACTCTGGATTGAAGTTTACAACATTTGTGAATGTTGTAAGTCGTCATAGAATAGTAATATCATGATACTGCGTAGCAATGGTGATAACGCTGTGATTAGCTCAAAGGCAATGTAACTGCCATTAAATTTCCATTTATCGTGTTTTAAAATTTACTCACCAACTTTGCAACTTGATATATTTATATATATTTGCGTAGTTCTCAGGGACATTAATGTACTCATCGATTGCTTTCCCTTGCTAGCTCTTTGAGAAAACTCTCTCCAATGGCCTTGTAAACATAACATCAGGTACGTTTTCAGTTAGAAGGCTTTTTAAATAGCGTTTTTAAATTAATTTCATCCTCGTTTAAGTCTATTCCAATGAGTTTGTTATATATTTTTTTGACTTGGTTCATATCAATTGCAAGGTCTTCTTTGCTCAGGTTAGTTTTAATAACATATTATTTCAATATCAGCTATAACACTCTTTAAGTCTTCCAGTTTCTTGTACTTCTGCAAGTTCTAATGAAGATTTTGTTACTTCACGTTTTACTTTTACCCAGTATTTTTCAGCAACGGCATCACTTGGATTTGGTACGCTGTTTAAACGTAAAAGAATCCTGTCTGAAAGTTTTTTATCTCCTGCTATCATACGATCTCCGGTTCCATGAAACTCTACTCTATGAACTCGTCCAGCATCTTTCTGACATATTTACAATTTGAGACTTCGAACGAAACATTTTTATTTCAACTTCTGGAACATCTTTTATAACATCAATTTTTCGGACTGTGTTTTCTATTTAATGTTTGTGGTAACGTTCTTTTAAATCTTAGAAACATTAGTGATGCATTTATAGCATTCTCAATGGTACATAATTTTACTGTCTTATATTTCTTCCAGGGCTTTGATGTTATGAAAAACGCCATTGAATCCTGGTAAGCATATATTTCCTTTAATGAATCGATCAGTTTTTTTAATCCTTATGTTTGTTGTAAATTAATGAGCTCAATAATAAAACAAACAAACAGAATTTAACAATTGTGCTAGATTTCTTAACAAAATAAAAGTAATATAGATACAATATCACCAAAATTACTATATCTTGCAAGTTTTATAATATATATAAGTTAATAATGATTCACACTTCAGGTATACAAAATGAGATATCTGAGTATATTTGTTATACTGTAGCTTTAATGTCGAAATATGTCACAAATAAAGTATACACTTACTTCTTTTCTTTTTTTTTTTTTTCTGTTTGACATGCGATGCATTTGGAAAGATAGATTTCGTATCTTATTCTCTTAAGTGACAAATACAGAAAATAACCCATAAAATGATAGACAATTTTTGAACGAATCCTATATAATTCATCTTGTGTATGATGAAAAACCACGGCAATTACTTGGTTTGGCAGCTACAAACCAGAGGGATTTGTTTTACTTAATACATAAAATGCAATAACTTTTTTTTTCCGACTGAAATTTTGAAGATAGACGTTGTATTGCGATGTCAGGTCCTAAAATTAAACCTTCCATGAAATTTTCACGTGGTATAGAGTAAAGCTTTTCTCAATAATACCTTGGTTTTGAAGGGGAAAAAGTTACTAATCTAAAAGTAAATTTTTGTACATTTAAATTATTCGCGCAGATAAGGAATTGCTAACTACTGCTATGTATTAAAATTTTAAAGCTGTTTGCTTTTGCATATCTTTAACCTTAACTAGTAAAAACTAATATGATACATTTTTTCGTTATCTACAATTTATTTCAAGGGGAAATTTATCCCCGTTTTTTATGTAAAACATTGACTTTGACACATGGGCTTTTCCATTGATTTTAGTTAATTTCATAAATAATATATTTGGAAAATGAAGTTTTGATAATATATCTGAAATTCTAATGTAATAGAAAATTTAACAAGCTTTATCAAAAAAGAAAAAAAAATCAAAACAAAATTTAAGTTACTTGGAAACTATTATTTATTACTCTACCGCTTTTTCCCAAATAAATAAAAATAAATCAACTAAACTATTTATCAACAAAACGTATTTTTGGCTTTTCACTTTATCAGACAATATTTTACTCATTTTAGAATTTTCTTTTACTTATGTAATAGTAGAAAGCTATCGACGGACTTCATCAACTCATTTGGTGTGAAAGGTTTGAAAACCTGGAATAAACTGCTGGAAGGGTTTTAATCAATTTCTCTTACCTAGTTGGTCTACCTCTGGTGGTTGTGGTCAGGGGAACTTTGGGAAATCCCTGAAAAATCCAATTGCTTTACCACATCAGAGTGCAAAAAATGTTTTTTCACCATGGGAACCTTATTTAAAGAGTTGAGAAAAATAACAAAATTGACCAAAATTTCCGAGGGAAAGGTGGAGTCAGACCCCATTCCTAAAAACTTCTTAATTTTGCCTACAATTTACCCTATTAGGTACAAGGTTGAAATTAGTTTCTTCAAAAGTCATGGAATCTGAAAGTGAAGGTTTTAGTAAAATTGATTTTGATATTGTTACAAACGAAAGTCCTGGAAGAAAAGTGACAGGTAAGGAATTGTTTAGTTAACTTCATCTTTAAATATTCTTCTTTTCAACTTATTTATTGAATTAATATAGCTCATAAGATAATTATAATATTAAGTAATTATATCAAATATATTCAGCTAGCGGAGAAAATTTTTCAAGCTTGTAATTTATTTTTATTTTTTGGAGCTTTCATTCTGGTATATTTGATGAGGCATTTTATATTAGGAAATTTAATAGAGTGCCATTATTACTTGAAGTTTAAGTATAGGTCATTGCACAAAAAAAATCAAGTCCAAGATATTGTGCAAGTTGTTGTTACTCAAAACCAAAATTTGGTACCATTTTTTTAGATGGTAGTTAAAATGGAGAGTGTGTTGAACGTGAATAATTCTCTGAATTTGATGAACAAGAACAAAAAGTTAACTTTTACTTGTGTTAGTTATTTTTTTAACTTGCAGGGATTTTCAAATTAACAGATATTACTGAAGTATTCAGCTTAGTTATTTTTTATCAAAATAATTTAACAACTCTGCATTTTACTGTGTGTATAATATTTACAGTATCTACCGTACATTTACATTCACTACAAAAATATAATTTATAAATGTAAACAATATAAACATAATTTAAATTAAGGGTAGTTTTACTTTGTGCATGTTTGGATTAGATGTTACAGCTTTTTTGTAACATAATGGAGCTGATGGAATATTCGAAGAAAATATCACGAAATTCAATCAGGATACCTTTTAAAAATGCAAAAGGATCCTTGATTTCAGAAAATATCAGAACTTGAAATACAAGGAGGTAGAACTACCAAACACCATATCATATGCAGAAGTTTAACATATACAGTGCTACAGGAAGTTTACTGCATTATCAAAAGCTCAGCGCGACAAAATGTTAATGGATTCTAATTTAAGTTTTAACAAGAATTAAAAAAATGCTTGTACAAAAAGTTTTGAGGAAAACATTCGAAAGTATGCAGAAGCAAAATCTGACGAAGAAATGTTAATAAATGTGACATCAATTGATTTTGCTGCTAAAAAGATAAAGTATCACTGTGTGTGCAGGAAGATCTATCAGAAAGATGCTGAGCGTTTTATAGAGAAAAACAAAACAACGGAGAGAAAGCAATTCGATTGGCATAAGGAGAAAGATTTTTATGGCAAGGCTTTTGTAGTTATAGCTTTGTATGTGCAAAAAGAAGTCATTGATAAAGAAGAGGTTCATTTGCTAACAAACGTAAACGAATACTATAAAATGTTAGGTAAGAGACTTAGGAGGACTACTGTATAAAGATGCCAAGCCTGCTGCTCAAAAACTGTAACAGAAGTTAGAATGACTCTTTCAAGGTAGAAATCATATTGAAAAAGGTAAAACTAAAAGAGGAAATGTAAGTTTACAGCTCACAGTTAACTGCTGAACAACTCTTTAGAATAGACAGTAAAGATCTCGATGTGAAAGTGAGGGGTGTAGCCTTTGTAATTAGAGAAACAATCATGAATACTGAAAAAACAAATCTTCCAGACGACATTAACCTAAAAGACATAGCAAAAGGTAAAGCAGAACTACCACATATTTTAACAGAGTTGTTTAATTATTTGTTTAGAGGTCCCGTTGAGCCGATGCTGCCAACAACAAGTCAACTATATCTGTTACGTATGATCTCGCAATCGCTAAAATTACTTGGAAAATTAAATTTGATGAAAAATCTCCTAAGTATGATCAAGTATTTCGTTTCACATGCAAATGGCATTCCTGTCTGCAATTGGAAAACTTGTAGCTGAGTCTAGTGGGCCGTTTGTACTCAAAGAATTTGGTGTGCTATCATTTAAATTTTTTCAAAAAGGTAAACATTATAAAAGATGCAAACAATTAAATAATAAATAAGTTACTTGCTGCTGCCATTCAATGTCTCCACTTCAAAGCTTTCCTTTCAGCTGATTTCAGATGAGCTACAACATCTTTTTCACATGGAGCTTTGAAGAAGTTTAACAAGTTATCGATAGACACAAAGAATTCTGCGCAAAAACAAGACGAGGAAAAAAGCAAAGTATTGATGAACTATATAGATATGGAGTAGCTTTATCATAGGTTCAGTGAAAGTGTTTCATTTGGATTTAATTTGTTTGTAAGCATTTTGCCAGAATTGGCTACATACTTCTTTGCCCTGAATCACGTAGACTAATCAAGATGGGCACTGAATTGTCATGATAATCTTTTGAAAATGGAACAAACACATGCAGAAGATGTATATGCTGAATTTGAAAAAGGTATTTTTGGAATTCAATGGACAGCAACCAAATTTTCTCGCAACCTAGTTGATCTCACACTTGAACAGATGATTAATAATGAATTCGATAGCTTCGAGACAAAGCTGGGTAGAGCGAGCTCTAGATCAAGCAGGTATGAGAAAAAAAGAAGACATATTTCACCACCTTAAACCACACCAGATCACAAAATACAACAGCGCATTTTAAAGTCTTTTAACAACATTAAAAGAAACCATGCATCCTTTTGACTAAAATATAAATAAAAGAAAGTTGTACAATATTGGAACAAGGAAGTCAGCTTTAGGGGCATCAGAACATTTTTTGTTGAACGTAAAAAAGATTGAAGTAGTAGCAAGAGACAACTTTCTTGACGAATGTTTCAAAGACCTGGCTAAATTTGAAAAGAGAATACCAAGACAAAAAGTGAACATGTTTTCTATTGAACCAGGGCGCCAGAAGTTGTCTTCAAAAAACGGAAAGTTAATTGCAGCTTGTATAGTGCGAGATGTTTTCGGAAGTTCACATTCATTAGAAAAGAGAATAGATATTGCTGAAGTTTTTGAGTATCTATTGGCGCCAGCTCCACTATCACTGAGTCATGTTGATAGCACTATGCAGAAAGCACCCAAATCAGGTCTTTTAATGTATCTAGAAAAATTCATGGTTACAGAAGGCCCAGTTTCAGTAGATGTAACGATCATAGATGAGATGTTCTTTTTAAATTTTCACGGAATTCTACAATCTTTGTATAGTGTAGTGGCGAAATTTCTACTCAAACGTATTATGGCTAGTAAAGGTAGTACAATACATTTTTTTTTGCAAATAAATTGGTGCGGCCTTTAATAAAATATTGTGAGCGAGATACTAGATCAGCCAATGTAATTTGTTATCAAGTGAATGCCCCTGGGAAAATCAGGCCTCAAAACTGGATGACTGTTTTAACACATGCACGGTTTAAAAAATCACTTAATGAATTTATGTTTGAAGAATGGAAGAAAGATAATTATGCTTCCGATTTCGGCAACAAGATTTTGTGTTCTAGCAATGGGGATTATTGTTTTAAGTTCACCGTTGTCAACAATGAAGTGAAAAGAAGTAAATTTGATGATTTAAACTAAACCCACTAGGAAGCGGACACATCAGTGATGTATCATTTAGCCAGCAATGACCATACTTCAAATATTGTTGTACGAACTGCCGATACAGATGTTTTAGTAATCGCTCTTGGATTTGAAACTGGATTTCATTATACATTTTCAGTGCAAAGGGTAAAATCAAAACCTTTAAAATCCTTCAGAAAAATGAAGAGAAATAGCTGATGATGTATATACAAGTGTAGAAAAAGTGTTCTTCGGTTAATGAGGCTCGTACACAGAATTTAACGAAAACTTTCAACGAAAAACAGATATAAAGAGGTTAACATTTGTGAAAAAGATAGATGCTGGTACTTTACCACCGTACTCTAAAGTACTATAAAAAAAGATAAAAAAGCACGTATATTCGCCAGGCAATAGTTATCTGAAAAATCATATTTTCAACCAGTTATGTCACCAACTGAGCATGGATGGAAGTTATTAGAGGATGGGTACCAATTATTTTGGTATGAAGGAGATTCGTCGCCATGAGAACCAGATGTTCTTTGCTAACCATTAACAAAAGTTATGAAAGGGGACAAATGTAATGCTTTTTATAAGAATACTGCAATATTGTTTGTCATTTAGTATCTATTATTCATCATTACTTACTATTCGAATAAAAAGTTTAAGACGGCAGGTTATCAGTTCCACTGCGTTATCAATTAGGTTAAACTTGTGTGTTTTAATCCCAGATTCGATTTGAACAATACATGAATACATGAATACATGAGTTGTAATGTTTTGAAGAACCCAAGTAATTTTCATATTCTTATCAAGTATTAAATTATGTCCAATATGGTTTCAGTTAAACGCATTTTTTATTGCTGCATTAATCCCTTTTTTACAGAATTTTTAAAATAAGCTTTACGTGGCTGTCGTATTTTTCCTTATTGTAGTTACTGAATATGTTGGTGAAAATGATGGCGATGTCGATGCTCAGGACGACAGCGATAGCGGTTCAGACGATGAAGAAAATTATTAAAGGGAAATAGAAATCGTTGGTTTCAACTACTCTAGCATTTCTACATGGAGTTTTGTCGTTTTTTTTCAGTATCAATTACTCACAAGGCATTAATTTCTTGCATTCATTACAACTAAAGGTACCATTTGTCTGTGTATTGTAACCCATATTCTTGATTCGAATTTTCATTAAATAATTCATTTTTTCAGATGCTCCATAAGATTTGAAAAATAAAATAGGAAATGCTGCAAAGTAGAGATTTTTAAAGACAGTGTGGACAATTAACTAAACGTAGAGAAGCTACAAAGTACTTTGGTTGAACGCTGCATTTTTAGTATTTTTTATCTTTCTAATTTCTTTTGGAAAAAACTATTTCAGTCACAACGGAAGCAAATTTAGAGCAGTGAGCTGGGTAACTGTGTTGGTTTAAAATGTAAAATTTAAAAACAGCGGCTAGTTTAAAATGTCTATTTTCAGTTGGAACTGCATATCATGCACGTGTAGTATATGGTGTTAGCTTTATATTTTATTATCATTTGAAAAGCACCAAAACTATTTTTTGGTGTAGATTAGTGTCAATAGGTTTTTAATTATCACGAATATGTATGACAACAAACGTTAAATAAAATTGTGAATGAATGAATGAATTAATTGATTAGACTCCCTGCAAAAATTTTGATGTTACCAAATAAAATAATAACTACTAACCCGTCTCAACTGTCAGATTACATAAGGTGTTATGTCTTTTTCCCTCGAATTATTAGATATCTGGTTGGACAGCATCAATTTCCATGTATCTTGAAAGTTTTGAGCATTCACTGAGAACGAATGAATAAGAAAGAAAGCCCTATCTCATTGTATATTGACTTTGTTTATTATCAAAGGCGACATATTGCTTTAAGAGTAATTTCTCCATTCTATTGATTTTCCACACAGTTATTTGGAACAAAAGATTTTGGGCTTGGCATAAAAAGACCCTACTTTACTCCCAGGAAATTTTTGTAAGCTCGAATGTTTTTGCAGTAAACTTGGTATAGACAAAATTTAGAAGTAATTTCAGCTTTGAACCTTATGGGGTAAGCTAGATTACCCCCATGAAAGGGTTTTGGATGGGGTATAAATAGTGATCTGACCCTACTTTACCCTTGGAAATTTTGGTAAGCTGGGCTAATTCTGCAATTAGCTTGGTAAAGACAATCTTCAGATTTAGTTTTAACCTTGCACCTTATATGGGGTAAGCTGCACCATTTTTGCAGTTAGCTTGGTATAGGCAACCTTCAGAAGTAATTTCAACTTTGAACCTTATGGGGTAAATTGTAAGCAAAAATTTGAAGTTTGCAGAGGGTTTTACCCCGCCTTTCCACCGGAAATTTTGGTCAGTTTTGTTATTTTTCTCAATTCATCAAACAAAGTTCCCATAATGAAAATATTTTTCAGCACCTTGTGTGAGTAAATCGGTTGCAATTTACAGTGGTTTCCGAAGGTTCCCCTGACCATACCCAAATGACAAGTTATAGCAAAAACGCAGCTATACACACCAAGAACTTAATATTAGCGGAGCTGCCCGCACTAAAATGAGCTTTATTCAATTAAGAAAGGAATATCATCTAAATTTTAAATCAATGGATTTTGAATATAGGTATTAACGTATCAATAACTAGTTGTTGAAAGTCTTAAATATTAGAGTCATGTCCAAAATTTCATTTATTTTATTTTAGTTTTCTAAATGGTATTTATTAGGGTTCAGAGTTCACCGGATATAAAATTTGGTTAAGTTTACACCACGAAAAATTTTAGAAGATTGTTTTTGATAAAAATATTATTAATATTATTTTGCATCTGAAAATATCAGCCTGGGCCTGCAGTATGGCTCAAAAGTTGTTAAACTTCAAAATCTTGGGGCAGAAAAAACTGCTGATGAGCATCGTTAAAGTTATATTGTGGTTTACTATAGAACTTTTCACATACATTAAACAACGTATTTGAGCAAGTCAGACCTATAGAAATGGCCCACAATAATTCTGCCTCATACAACATCACATGATACACAGCTTCAACATTTGCAGTAAACACAGAAGAGAATCTCAGTCCTGACAGTAAAAATCAGTTAATTGCTTTACAAGGACAAAAGTGCTTTTTTTTTGTGGACTAGGACAGCAATTACGAAGTCAATATCCCGCTAAAGAGAGCAATTGCAATAATTATGGCGAAAGATGACATTATTTCCGTGTATGCCAGTCTCGTACAAAAAATAGTGTTACTAAGAAAAAATTACCCGCAGCAATGCCCATACTAGCTACATTAAGTGACATCACTAGAAATAGCAGTCTTGTTAATACTATCAACAATGACTATAAAACTTTAAAATAAAATTACTTGATTCTCGAAGTACAACCAACAGTTCAAATAAATAATTAGTTGGTTAAATATCTTGGAATACCAGTAAAACCATCTTTTAAAATTTGTACTATAATAACACTAGAAATTCAACATTCTCCTTACCTAGAAAACCTCCCTCTTTGAGAATTAGACGCCAGATTACAGACCAATCACTGTTAATTCTAGACGCTATAGTACTTCAGACTGTCAGTTTATCGATTCAGAAACACAAAAGTTATTAGCTGACGGGATAATTGAGGCAAGTTCATCACTGTGGCGTATTAATTACTTCAGATGAGCAACATAAAAAGCGAATGGTGATAGATTACAGCCGAACAATCAATCAATTTACAGAATTGGATGCTTATCCTATAAAAAAATAGATGAAATAGTAGAGAAAATATCAAAATATACGGTTTACAGCACGTTGGACTTAAAAAGCGCCTAATATCAAGTGCCTATCATGGAATCAGAAAAACCATATACAGCTTTTAAACCACACGATAAACAATATAAATTTACTCGAATGTCAATAGGGATAACCAATGGTGCAGCCTGGGTTTCAGCACGCTATTAATAATATCATTAAGAAAGAACATTTAAATGACACTTTCGCATATGTTGACAACACTGTTGGTGGAACAACCCAACAGAATCATGACACGAATCTGAGCAAGTTATACAAAGCAGCTAAAAAGCGCAATCTAACGTTCAAACCATACAAAAGTATACTATCTACAGAAACTGTAGCACTGCTCGGTTATTTTATTTCAAAGGAAGCATAAAAACCAGACCCAGAACGATATTTGCGTATTATGGAATATGGATTCCAAGATACTTTGTTAAAATTCGTCCACTCATACAAAATGAACAACTTCCTGTACCTAGTCATGTTAGAATATCTTTTCAAGAATTAAGGCAAGATATCACTAATTTGGTGCTTCATACAATAAACGAGAGCTTACCTCTAGATGTTGAAACAGACGTATTTGAAATCGGTGCTACCTGAAATAAAAGTGAACGACCAATAGCATTCTTTTCTCAAACAAGTAAACAAAATCATTTCGCAATTGAGAAAGAACCATACGCCATCGCTGAATCAATAGCAAAATCGAAGCATTACTTACAAGGAAGGCATTTTAAGCTAATAACCGACCAGACGTCTGTCTAATTAAGGTTCACATTTGGGGAAAGTGAAAAACGATAAATTTTCATGGTGACGAATTGAGCTTTCTAGTTACAATTATGATATTGTGTATCGAACAGGGGCGGAGAACAAAGAAGACGATATGTTCTCACGAATATATTGTTCTACGATGAACGCAAATGAACTTTCTGAAATACATAACAACTTATGTCATCCGGGAGTAGCAGGAATGATATACTTTGTAAGAAGTATAAACTTACCATATCCCACTGATGGTATTAAGCAAGTGATTTCTCACTGTTCGATATGCATGGAGCTTAAACCAAGATTTTATCAATCTTCTAGTAAACTAGTTCATGCTACACAACCTTTCCAAAGACTTAATATCATTGCGACCAGTAACAAGTATCTTCTTACTATAATTGATGAATACAGTTGATTACCATTTGTTCTTCCATGATCTAATATCAAGACTTCAACTGCTATTAAATGTTTTGGTTGCTTGTTTTCAATCTTTGGTATGCCTGGATTTATTTATTATGTTCGTGCTCCAGATTTCTTATCACAAGAACTTAAACAATAACATGTAGGGGAATATCGACAAGTCGTACAAGTCGATACAATCCTAAAGGTAATAGACAGATTGAACGTTTTATTGAGAAAATCTAAAAAACTATAAATTTTTCGCTTAAGACACATAAATTAGAAACCTCGCAATGGGAACAAGACCTTCCTGATGAACTGCATTCTGTACGTTCATTTCTTTGCACTGCTACAAACCGCTCTCCTCATGAGCGTTTGTTTTCGTATCAACGTAGTTCATCAAGTGGAATTGCAATTTTATCGTGATTAAGCACATCAGGAACAGTATACCTCAGGTGAAAACTACGTTGTAGTAAATATGATCGCTATTTCGAAGAAGTTTAATTTTAGGAAGTCAGCCCTAAACATGCATTAGTTCACTTTCAGAACGAAAGAGAAACTACAGTGTCTCTACGTGATTTAGCTGTTTGCAACCGAAAAGGACGTAAGCTATCAACAGAAGTCAATCCGGTAAAAGAACGGTCTAATCTAAATACATCTGACAGCATTGCTGAAAATATCAATATTACAAATACCGATATCCCTCCAACCGAAATTTTGAAAGAGAATATTAACGATTTTCCTGAGCGGCAACTAAGAATATCAGAGCGATTACGTCGTATACCTAAACGGTTGGACTTTTAAACATTTGTGTACAGCTTGTGAAATAACTGACTGGCATGTATGACACATTCTCTGTGCCCTGTCAGTTTATTTTCTTATTAAGTTTATTTTTTTAGCTAGGGAGAATGTTGTGAAATGTTGGATTTTACATTATAAATTCTTTACTTTATTTTGTAGGTCTATACAGATTCTAGTAGAATAAAGCCTATTGAGATATACTGGCTTATTGACTTTATCATTCTTTACAATTTATATATATATA